>VDFB02271358.1:605084667-605168562 GCA_007258455.2 Sequoia sempervirens
TTTTTTTAAATCTATTACTTTCCAAAATTTGTAGGGTGAGCATGGTCAAAATTCTACTTTTTAGGAAGTGCCCACTTAGAAAATTAGTAAAAAATCAAATATTCATTAAAAAATTATTAGAAAAATTATGCATCAACTAGATACTATTAGCTAACATCTAACCATAGCGATTTTAAAAATACTACAAAAAATTCCACCGTGCTAGGGTCGTACAAGAGTTGCTATGTTATGTTTTTCTGACAAAAACAACAAAAAATTGTGTACATCCCTCTTTTGAGCCCCTTAATCTCAACCATTTTCAAAATAAATTAGGAGTTTAGAAAGTAGACTCGAAGCACTTCGATCCTTGTTTTTGTTCCATCTCAAAATTTTGAGTGAAGCTATCCTCAATTTCACATCAAAGGTCAGTATTTCTTGATTTCAAAAAAAAAAGTGGCCACTTAAGCCCCCTTTTTAGGAACCATCTTGGTGCACTTACCCTAATGGTTTATGTTATTCTTGCAATAGATTTGTACATAAGGCTATGGAATGTAGAAGTATAATGAATCAAAATGTTCAATCTTTTCTCGGTGAATGTTTTACATGCAAGAGATCTGGTCATAGAGCTAGTGAATGCAGTGTAATGAAATAACTTACACAAGACTAATATAATATGAAATATGTTGAAAATACTTGATAATAATATGCCACTTTGAGGGGGAAACCTCATAATCCACTTCGAGGGGGATACATTCAATGATCTTCAATAGGGACTCAATACTCAACATGATGATGAAATAAGGCTCACAACCTCCTATATATACCTATTTATGCCTAGGATATCACCAAGGACAACTTAGATAACCCTATATAAGCCCTAGGTTAACCTAACTAACTAAATAACAATATAATAATGATAATCTGACTTAATTAAGAGTTAAGGTAGCCACAAGTCAACTACTCATAACCCAATACACACTATAGGGGATGTAAGGGCCTAAAATTTCCCTCCTCTTTACAAAAGCATTGCCCTCAATGCTAACTTTTTTTTTTTTTCTTCTTCATCTCCTTTTTTACTGCCACTTCTTTTTCTACTACTACTTCTTGTTACTACTCTTGTCTTTCTCTTGTTCTTGTTCTTGTTATTGTTCTTTCTCTTTCTCTTTCTCTTGTTCTTTCTCGATCTTTCTCTTTTTTGTTAGTTTTTTAGATAAAAAATGTAAGCAATTAGAAAAATGCAACACTTAAGACAATAAACACAATATTTACCTTGGGAAAACCCTCCTACTCGAGGGAGAAAAACCCAACAAATAATCTCTTATATATCAGATAAAGAAGTGCAAAATTCTGCATACAAAATCAGGTCCTTTGAATTTGGCTAAGTCCAATACAAACAATGGAGACACTTCTCCTTGATGCTAAATACAAATGAAGATACTTCTTGAATTCAGACCTGCTGCTAAAATGGCGAACTGTAGCTTGAAGTTGGTGAACTTGAGTTGGAATGGATTAACTTGATGATAAAATGGGAGAAATCTATCCTCCTTATATACCAAGCCAAGTGACCTCCCTCCTAGGTCGACTATTAGAAAGAATAAATACCATTTAAAACATGAAGGCCGACTAGCCTTTAACTAAGGGAAAGTAGCTCTTGAAGCTATAAAACACTAACACCCCCTCTTAGCTAAGGAGGTATTTTCCAAATATCCTCGCCATGGAGTCTCTCAACATGATGCCCATAATGGCTACACCCATTTGTGGAAAACCAAATATCAGTCTCAGAGATGTACAAGAGTTCATCATCGAGTCTCTCAATGTGATGTCGTCATGGAGTCTCTCAACATGATGTCTGTAGACACCGAAATCTGGTTTAAGCCTGTGACTTCAATATTTTTAATAATCTGTATTTCTTCCAAGGTAATGATTAAATAATGTCAATTATTTAGTTAATTCACTTTAATATTTATTCAACTATTAATTAAATAATCTTAATTATTTAATTAATTCACACTTTTCTTTATTCTATTTGATTAATTAAATAAACGCTTTTTATTTAATTATGTTACTAATTAACCTTATCCTTCTTCTTCAATTAAATAAATTCATATTTAATTTACCCTTTATCATATGTCAACTATAATTAAATAAATCCTTTATTTATTTAATTATTCATTTAAATCCCTTCGTCACTTAATTAAATAAATCTTATTTATTTAATTATTCTTCAAATATCAAATCTTGAATTAAATGAATTATTTAATTCATAAATCCTATTTTAACACATTCCTCTATATTTAGATAATTGTGCAAATTATCTAAGTATTCACTCTTACTCGACTTGACATCTATTTTAATCGCTCAGTTAACTCTTGATTTAATGTCTGAGTGGCTTTCTTGAGTAATCTCTTCATCAAATCATTCAATCATCCAGTGCTAACTCAATTGCGTGTACATGTAGATTAATTAAATATTCTTATTTAATTAATTAAACCTTGTGTGTGTATTTGAACAAAAGTTGCTTTATTCAATCTTCATCTTTGTCATGCAAAGATAAGTCTTTTGTTTTCGAATACCAAACTTGAAGATTAAATCATTTGTTTAATCTTTAATTTTATTTCTAATTTTTATCACTCATGTCGCTACTAATAGTTATCAAAATGCATGTCTAATCTGTCGATCTCAACCGTCCGTTGATCTTTCGATCCTGACCTGTCATTTGAATAATCAATTTTCTATAAATTGATCTATCATTCTTCATTCCAATCTCTCTCGAAATCTTATGACTTTTGGAGCAACTATCTTGAATCTTCGATGTTTTGCTAAACCATTATCATAGGCTATACTTGCATGAACTTTGAAAATATGAGGACAATTGTACTACAACGGAAAAATGGAGAAGGGCAATCAAGATGATACATGGAAATACGTACATATTGGGTGAGATTGTTCAGTTTACTTATGTTTTTTCTTTCTTTTGTTCTCTGTTGCTTAGCTTAGATTGTATTAGAGTTTTAGATTGCATGTTTTCTCTGATCTGTTTCTTCTGCACTTTCTGGACATTACATTTGGTGAAACCGACATGAAGAAACCATCTTTGCGAATCCGTAGAATTTTATTTCATTTTGCAAGTTTTTGTATGGAATGACACATCTGCTTGATGGAATGCTGCAATTGAGATTCAAAGATGCATCAATGTGACGAAGTGATGCAATTGACTTTCTGAACCACATCTGACATCAAAAATGACGTATCTAACAAGTTTCGACGCATCTGTCATTTTTTGAGCTGCAATTGACTAGTAAAATACCAAGATGCATTTGACAAAGAAAATGACGCATCCGACTGGTATTTTTTAGGATTATATTTTTGATTTATAGTTTCCTTTTCATGGTTATTTTCGCTAATCTTTTGTTTTCAGCATGTGTTTTGAGGAGTTAATGAATTTTTGCAAGATGATTGACGAAGACAATACTAAAAATTACTAATGAATCTTTCTATAGAACGCATGTCAAAGACCCTAGTTAGATGTTTGAAACAGATTGTTTGGTAGTGTAGCAAATATTTTCATTTGGATTAAAATTAACAAGTGTCTACTATGTTTGGTGCGAAAGCACAACTATGTAATTACCCTTACGATTTGGTACATCGAAGTATCCTCTCCCCTTATGCATCTGTGCAATCCTGGGTGTAAGAGAAATGGTTACCAACTCTAGAACTTGGGCCTATTCTAGTGGGAAAAAGTACTCACCCGAGGACAACTTAGACTGGTAGCACCCTGAACCCAAGGGACTTCCAGCCGGTATATAAAAGTGGATTCTTGGGGAAAGCCCAAGAATCACACATATGGTTCTGACGAGATGGATCCAAAAGGGGAATCTCACCGCATGGATCATGTCCTATGAATGGAATGCCTGTACTAAACACCTTTTGTTTTAGAGACCAACCATTTTTTGGCCATTGCTTGGTATAGTACAGGGTATAGTATCATGCCCGAAGACACTCACTACTGATCCCCTTGAGTAGAGATAGCAGTTCTTGGGAAGTCACTACCCAAGAATTCTAATTTGGTGTGCTCAAATGATGTTAATGAGCCGTGGAGGGGAGCCAATGCCACCAAACTTCTAAGCTATCCACTTTTGAGAAGGAAAGGTGTTTATCACCAATCTGGGGTATATCGATGGGCTATACCAAGTATACAAACCCTTGGCCTATTGGACTATTAGGATTGTACTTGTTTGTTGTCATATTACACATTCTTTGAGTCCAAAATCAAACTAAAAACACTTTGTCTTATGATTGTCTTTATTTGCTAGAACTTGATCACAGAAAACAACGTTAGTTTTATATCTCAATTCACTGAAAATACAAAAGAGTCTCAACTATTCCCAGAAGGTCGCAATTGATTTTTAGAGTTGCATTTGTTTAACTTCAAGTTGCATCTGTCATTATGAGTCACATTTGTTTAGCATAGAGTCACATCTGCCAGATTAGCTCGCATTTGCTTTGTGAAAAACTACATATGTTATATTTGGAGTCGCAATTTCCATTACGAGTCGCATCTATGAGAAACTTAACTACATCTTTCTGACACAAATACTGAACATTTACCAGAAACTCACAATTGATCATCAACAAACCGCAACTGTGAAACTTAACCACAACTGGTAAACTTAACCGCATATGTGAAATCCTGTGATGGATTTTCCTGGTTTGAAAACCAGAATTCATGGTCACTATCCAATCAACACGGTTATACCAGTCTTTCAGTTGTCTTTCCACAAGCAGTCCTTAAACAAAAACTTGAAATGATTTGCTCAATTTTGCATCCTTTAGGTTCATTTAGTCATAACTATAGTCATCCTAGTTCCAAGTTTTAGTGTCATCGTAGAGTACATATTACCTTGGTTTAAACTTCTAGGAGGGTCACTTTTACAAACTTTAGGATAGGCTTACCATCTATACTTTAGTAAGATCATAGTGTCAAAAAAATTTGTCATTTAACCTAGTCCTATCATCTTATCCTTTGTCCTATAGAGAGTCCTCCTAGCTCATCAGTCTAGTTAGGAGACTTAGCTTATCTTTGATCATTGTCCTACAGTGGTTCCTTGACATAACTAAATTGACACCTTAGTTAAACTTTAGGTAGTTGGTACCATCATCTTGAGTTTACAATATTGATTACCTTAGAAGTTTTCTTAGACTTTGCATCTTTGGATATTGTCATTTTAGACTAAATGTCATCGTAGAAAATTCCTTATCTTGCATTCAGAAAATCCCAAAAACATAGACTCGAGTCATACTGTCCATAGACGTAGTTTTGCATTCCTTGCATATTGAGCTTATCTTACATGGTTGAAACTAGGTCTAAGAGAAGAGAGAGAGAGAGAAAACATGTCAAACCCAAACAAATTTATCAATCCATTTTCCTCAACACCTCACAAGAATTTACTAGACAAATTCACCACTAGAAACACTCAAGGGCACATTACGACATAAGACATAGAGGTTGCTGCATAGGACCTTGAGTTTGCCTCTTTTGTCAATGATTACCTAGCAAATGATCGTCAACGGTACTTAGCCAAATTGCTAGCTAAAGGTGCTACCTTACCTATAGGATTTGATATTAGCACCTTACAAGCTCAACCTGCACAAGGGGTTAATACAATGACTGCCAGTACTACTATACCTCAGGTAAATACAACCATACCATTTGGCATACCTACACAGAGTACAACAGTCCATATGTCTCTATTTGGTACATCAGGCATGACATCAGGATTTAATTTCACTGTAGGGGCATCATCCACTCCCTTCAGTCCTCTTGTTGGGAATAAAATATCTAAAACATCAGCTTCTACACCTAATGTCAGTGTCACGAGTACCATGACATAGTCAACAACCATACCTAATGCTAGTGTCATGAGCACCATACCACAATTGATGGCCATACCTAGTGCTCAAGTCACTAGTACTATACCACAAATTACATAAATAGGAGGCATTCCCTCATTCCAATATGGCAATTAGAATCCATCTTCCTAGATCAACAGTCATAATATATTCACACAGATTCTAAATCAGAATTCGTTCTCCCAGATGGGAAATTAGAACCAATTCTCTCAAGTTCCAAGTCAACAACAATTTACAAAAATTCTAAACTAGAATCCCTTCTCCCAGCATGGTACTCAGAATCCATTCACACAGATCCCAAGTCAAAACCACTTTATGCAGATTCTGGACCAAAACATGTTTACTAACATTTCAAATCCAAACCCACCTCAAATACCAATGTTCAATCGAAACCCATCACGAGACCTTGGATTTTAGAATACATACACAAATCCGCATAATCCACCTAGTACGTCATTGACCCAAGTTGACGTCTTGCAAACATAAATGAAAGCACTACAAACAAAAATGGGAAACATGGTGGTGTCAACTAAGAATTCCTTTTCAACAAAGGACATATGCCCATTTCCCTTTGATAGAGCATTGTACATGACCCCTTTCCCTCACGGGTATGTCATACTGAATCTCCCTAAGTACAATGGCAAACGAAATCTGATAGAACATATAAGGGAATTTTCTACCATATGCATAGACGTCGCTTACTACCCCACATATCTTATGAGACTATTTCCAAGAAGTCTTGTAGGGGTTGCACTAGAGTGGTTTTCAGGTCTAGACTATGGCATTAGATCTTGGGGTGAACTGGCTGAGAAGTTTGTTGAGAAATTCTCCTTCAACATAGACCACAAGATAAATATAGCAACCTTGTGTCACACAACACAAGATGAAGGTGAAACATTTATCGCTTTCTTCTAGAGATGGAGGACTATAGCTAGCCAGTTTCCCTATCGAGATACCTAAAAAAAAAGTTACTATGTTCAAGCAAAACCTTCATGCAAAATTAAGGAGTAATTTAAGGGTACATTGCTGTACATATTTTTTGGAACTAGTGGAAAAAGGGGTTATAATAGAAAAGGATCTCATTGAAAAAGGAGAACTTAAGACATCAACATCCAATAGAAATTCGATCATGCAAAACACCCCCAATGACAGAAACAGATTTTGGTCTCACAACAAAAACATCACCAATGATGGGGTAGTTGATGCTAAAATTGTACAAGCAAGGCCAATCATCACATTACAAGGACCTCACACTTTTTCCAACAAGCTTAATGCTATCAATTAGCCTTTGAACATGGTCCAAAATACTCAATGTTCACAACAACAAAGGAGGTTTTAAAAACTTGAGTTCACTCCCTTAGGGGAACCCATTGAGTCCGTATTCAAACAACTGTTACAACATAATCTTATACAGCTGCAAGAGCCAAGACAATACAATCCAGGACAATTTAAACCAGTTTGGTGGGATGACAATGCCTTTTGTGATTATCATATAACTAAGGGACATAACCTTCAAAATTATCGCCACTGAAAATTATCATACAAGATCTTGTTGAAAGGAGAATAACTGAAGTTAGTGGAGAGAAACAAAATTCATCAAACACTAATCATCAAGTCTTTTCTGATCCACTGCATGACCATGGGAAAGGAACTGTTCCTAGTTTGAGTCCTAAGACCAATATGTCAGCCAATTATGTGAGTATCAAGCATGATTATAATAGTGGCAAAACCATTCATCACCTTCGCACCGCTGATGAGAATACCAATACCATTACTATCAATACAAACCTCGAGTGCACGGTCAATACTCATCGTACTAAGATCATTATCCAAGGCCCTCCATTGCAGCAAACAGCACAACCTTCCAAGTCACAATATAACTTACTTGACCAGTTGGGGAAGACCCCAACCCAAATCTCAATCTTGGAACTGTTGGGTATCTCTCCTGAGCATCGATCCATTCTAGCTAAGGCTTTACAAAACACCACAGTCCCTAATGATCTTGATGTCAATCATTTCCAGGAAATGGTGTCTATTTGACCAATAATCATCATGCCATGTTTTCTCAACAAGACTACGCAACTAAAAAGACAAACCATTACGACCCTTTACATCTTAAAGTCCTTGTTGATGACACTAAAGTTAGATGAGTTTTGGTAGATGGAGGAGCAAGGTTAAATCTGTGCACTTTAAAATTGATTAAGGCATTAGGTTTCTCAGAAGCATGCGTAGAAACCCCCAAAAGTATTGTCATAAAAGCTTATGATGATGAGGAATGAAAATCAAAGTGGGTGGTAACAATTCCTATCAGAATTGGTCCTGCAGTAATGGAGACAAAGTTCCAGGGCTCTGATCTCACCCTTCCTTATAACCTTCTACTAGGTAGACCATGAATTTATGCCATGAAGGTGGTCCCTTCCAATACCATCAATGTCTCAAATTCCCTTACAATGGCATTGAAATAACTATAGATGGTGACCCAAATCCATTCCAATAGTACACCAATCTAAAAGAGATCCCCCAACGCCAAGTGCTAGTAAACCAAGAGGCTTCATCGTCCAATCCATCTCCCTATGTCGATCCATCTAACTCACTCAAACATCTATTTCACCCTCAATTCCTACCACTCCTAGGGTTTAGATCCAAGACAAGGGTTGTGGAGAGTATTGCATGAATACATCTTATTGTGTTAGCCATTTGATTCCTCCTAAGTCATACAGTTTACCTACATTAGATAGGAGACAATCTATGGTCACTATACACATTCCTCCCACAAATTTCACTAAATGGGGGGAATTAAGCAAAGAGGCCATAAATACAGAAGATGTCACCTCCTGGCTATATAAGGAAGATGATGAAGAACCTCTCTCACTTGCTCACATTCCTACAGATCTATATGGAAAAAGGTTTCACAATCATGCAAACCAAGGGATTTAATGGATAGAGTGGTTTAGGCTTAAATCAAGATGGGAGGATTGAACCAATCTTTGTTTCTCAGTGGCCAAAAGGCTTAGGGATAGGGTTCCAACTGATTCAGATTGGTGTTCCTAGTACGAAATCACCTTTACTCGAGGAAGTAAGTGCTTTAGAAGATATTAAGACATCTCATGAACCATCAGACCAATATCACAGTGACTCCCCTGACTCCAATGACTATGAGTGGGATTCCCTATCCTCTATCTCTTCCATGGACCTTGACAAGATATTTGGAGAACTTGACTTAATGTTAAGATCCTCACCCAATCTATTGAATTCCTGTCCACCAAAGAATATGAAAAAAGAGGAATGGTTTAAACACTACTATTGGGAATCACTTGATCCTACCTCTTGGCAACCTGATCTATCTATTTCAGATAACCAAACCTTGGCATTAGGCCCACCTCTCAATCCACCTAGATCTAAACCTAAGAGCAAACAAGACTTAGTACAATACTTTTGTGACCATATGAATAACTTGGTCTTTACCTTGACTCCATTAAACTTTGATAACTCTAACAATGACATGCCCTTGGTCTATCCCCAACTCATTGATTAGGACCAACAAGACACACCTGTCTTAGACATTTTTGAGAACGACGAAGCAATTGTTGAGTTCCTAGGATTACGAGAAGGCATACCTAACGGTGATCACAAGGATAGTTTTACTATTGACTTGGACAACAAGGCATATTTTGGGGAATCTGTTCAACCCTCCAATGGCAAAAATGAGAAAAAAAAAAACAAAATAAAAAGGACGAGTCTCTAGGTGAAAACCGAAAGACACCTTTAGACAATGAAGAATTAAAAAGAAAGGACACATCTGAAGGTGAAAACCTCTCTGAGGAACCTATGGATGGAGGTTTGAACATTCTCCCTGTTGCATAGGAAAAGTCACCCATGCTCGTTGAAGAATTAGTAGAAGTCAACATAGGTACAAAAGAGAATCCTCGACTGGTTTATTTTGCAGCGTCATTGACAACAAAAGAGCAACTAGAATTCCACAACTTATTTGCACAGATAAATTTTTCTTGGTCCTATGTAGACATGCCTAGGTTGGATCTTGAACTTGTTCTACATTACTTACCCTTACAACTAGGTGTCAAACCAGTGAAACAAAAATTGAGGAAAATGCATCCCCAAATTGCTTTACTAGTCAAGGAAGAACTCAAGTTGTTAGACGTTGGTTTCATTAGATCAATCAACTATGCCAATTGGATTTACAATCTTGTACCAGTCACCAAACCAACTGAGGTCATCTGAATCTGCACCGATTTTAGAGATATCAGCAAGGCTTGTCCTAAGGATGACTTCCCTTTGCCTAATATAGACATGATAGTTGACATGACAACAAGATATGAGATGTTTCCCTTATGGATGGATTTTTCAGGATATAATCAGATCAAAATTGCAACTGAAGACCAACCTAAGACAAATTTCACCTATCCTTGGGGAACATATTGTTGGAATGTTATGCCCTTTGGACTTAAAAATGCTAGAGAAACCTATCAACATGCCATGACCACCATCTTTCATGATCTAGTACACACTCTTATGGAGGATTATGTCGATGACCTTATTGTTAAATCCAAGACAAGGGTAGAACATTTATAGGTTTTAGACAAGATATTTCAAAGGATGGAGAAGTATAAAGTGAGACTCAATCCCAAGAAATGTGTGGAGTCAAGTCAAGAAAGATGTTAGGCTATATCATTTCTAGATGAGGCATTGAAGTGGATTAGGACAAGGTGAAAGAAATCATAGACATGCCTCCACCAACTAATCTCAGTCAATTAAGAACATTACAAGGAAGACTACAATCCATTAGAAGATTTATAGTGTAGTTAGTAGATAAGACACATCCTTTTCAACATCTAAATAGGAAAGGGGTGCCCTTTGCATGTGTAAGGAAAGCTAGATGCAGAAACAACTATCCTAACGTCAATACCTCAGGGAAGAATGTAGATATACTCTTAATTTTTCAATTACAGTTCAATTAAGATGCACTTTGAAATAAATATCAGAAACAGAGAATTAGACAAACATAGATGAACACCAGATATACGTGGGAAAACCCTTATGGGAGAAAAAACCACCACACCAAGAGAAGTCACTTTGTATTACAGTAATAAGGATTACATACAAGAGTTCTGACTTATCTTTCTAATGTCATATTACAACAGCTTTCACTATGATCAATCTTGTACAGGAACCTTCACGTTACAATCTACAAAGAACATAATTCATCCACTAATACAACAACTGTTGATCGAACTAACCATCTGACAATCCAACTAAGCATCATATTCTATTCTAGACTATATTCATGCCGCCCCTGTCTGTCGAGCTTCCTCATAGAATTGCCACAATGAACTGTCTTCCAATGGTTCACATTCGACTCCTCCTATTGGTCCATGAGATGCCATAGAGGAAAGTATCAATCAATTAAATAGCTTTAATCTGTGTTGGCATGTTGGTGAGACACTGACCGTGTCTCCCCATTGCCAATAGCTTCATATCAAAATCGGCATAGGTTCCAATAGTCGGCAGGATGAAATAGAAAATGCCATAAGTCATCCCAAAACTACCGATATCCATTTCATTCCTATCATCAAGAGATTCCTCCATTGGCAAGAAATTTTACCGATGCTCACAAATCACAAAGACTTTTGTTTTCTTTCAGCAAGACTTACCGCTCCCCAGGAGGTGATACTGAAGTCACATGTTATACTGATCACCAAACAATAGTTGGCAAGACATATCATTATTGCCAAGAGGTTTCACCGAGATCTCTTAACTCACCCCGAAGCTATCAACAACCGCCAAGACATACATCCTTCGCTAAGACTTTACACTGAGATCTCACAAGTCATACCGAGCACACTAGTTGCTAGGAGTCATACTGAGAATAAACTACATCGGTGGGACATTTATCAATCGCTAAGAGTTCTTAGAAAACCCTTAGTGTTACCCCGATGACTCCAAGTGTGTTCTCGTTGGCAAGACCTCCTTATTACCGAGAGCTCATAGAAAAAAAACAAGACTCTCCCCGACGCCCGATTGAATGGCCTGTCAGCTAGAGATCTCCACGTAGTAAGAGATCATAGTGAACAAAAA
The DNA here is from genome assembly GCA_007258455.2 of Sequoia sempervirens. Classification (NCBI taxonomy): domain Eukaryota; kingdom Viridiplantae; phylum Streptophyta; class Pinopsida; order Cupressales; family Cupressaceae; genus Sequoia; species Sequoia sempervirens. Next base: position 605,096,650 of record VDFB02271358.1, read on the forward strand.
ATGTCACAGTGATAGGATCGTTCGGTGAGATAGAAGCTAGGTCATAGCGACCTATACAAAACAAAATGTGTCAAAGCTGCTAGTTGTCTAGACATGTTGGATGTCATACCAACTTTGCTCTAGTAGAGGTTACAACTTGTGATGATTGAGGCAGACATTTCTAACAATCTCCCACTTGACAAAGATCACACAGGCACCTCCAGAGCACATCAAAACTTACTGAAAATCATGGGCACTAAGGCCCATTGAACTAGCACACCACCTGAACTTGTCTGTGCTCACTAGCTTCATCAATGCATCTGCAACATTCTCCAGAGTATCAACTTTTTCCAAACCGACCTTTCCATCCTCCACCATATATCGTATAAAGTGGTATTGTACATCTATATGTTTCGTCCTGACATGGAAAGTGGGATTTTTTGCCAGAAAAATTGCACTCTGTCAAAAAATAGTTATTTTCCCTGCATCAAAACCAATGTTAGAACACAAATGTTTTAACCAAACTACTTCTTTACAAGCATGAGTAGCTACCATGTATTCAGCCTCTGTATTGGACAAAGCGACTACAACTTTGCTTACTCATCCAACTCACTACACCACCATTCAACATGAAAATGTATCCACTGGTGGACCTCCTGCATCAATGTCCCTTGCCCAATCAGAATCTACATATCTTTGAATACTGAGAGTCCTCTATGATTCAACCAAGTTCCCATAGTAACATAAAGAAAAATCTAAAGTGCCCTTCAAATATCTAAAACTCTCTTCACAACATCCCAATGCGTTCTTCCTAGATTAGCCATAAAACGACTAAGAACTCCCATTGCTTGGGAAATGTCTAGCCTTGTATAGACCATTGCATACATAAGACTTCCAACTGCACTAGCATAGGGTACACTAGTCATGTCCTCCATCTTAGAAGGAGATTTTGACAGTCTTCAATAGATAGCTTCATTCCCTGCAAGACTGGAACAACTAACTACTTGCAATCATTCATGCAAAATCTCTCTAGAACAGTCTTGATATACTTACTTTGGACTGAGCCAAATTTTTCTACTATTCTTACCCTGGTTATCTCCATCCCAGAATATACCTTGCTGCACCAAGATCTTTCATTTCGAACTTAGTAGATAACTGAGACTTAAGATCAGAAATCATTAGCTTACTATTTCCTATGAACAACATATCATCAACATAGAGAGCAATAATAAGAACTTGATCACTTTCAGCTTTATAATAGACATAATGATCAGACTTTGATCTCACAAATCCCAAAGACAATACAAAAGTATCAAATTTCTGGTACCACATTCTAGGTGACTACTTTAACCAATATAGAGACTTCTTTAATTTGCAAACCAATTTCTCTTTACCTTCTTCCACAAAGTGCTCAGGCTGGGACATATAGATTTCTTCTTCAAGATCACCATGAAGAAATGTTGTCTTCACATCCATCTATTCGATCTTTAAGTCATACGCTGCTGCAAGTGACAAAAGAAATCTGATAGATGTCAGCTTAGCTACAAGAGAAAATATTTCTCCATAATCAATTCCCTCTACCTGGGAATAACCCTTTGCAACCAATCTTGCCTTGTACTTTTCCACATTTCCATCCAGACCAATCTTCTTTTTAAATACCTATTTGTAGCCAACATATTTTCTACCTTTAGGCAAGGGCACCAAACTCCAAGTTTCATTCTTTTCTAATGATGCCATCTCTTCATTCATGGCTTCCAACCAAGAGTCTGAATCAGACATTTTAAATGCATATTTTATAGTCCTAGGCTCATCAGTGCTAGAAATCAAAGCATAGGCACAAGTAGAATCAATCAAAGAGAACCCATACCTATCAGGTTGCTTTCTTTCATGAGTTGACCTCCTCACTTGTTGAGGCTGAGGTTGAGGTTCTTCTTCTTCTTTAGAACTATCAGAACTACTTGAACTCTCCTCAGTTTCAGGTACATTTTGAATTTTCAATTCCTCTTTCTCTGGTGTAGGAGGAATTAAAGATACATCCTGATTGTTTTCTGACTTTGTCTCTGACTGCAGATCCAGGGTGGAAGGTTTTAGCTCATGAAAGATTACACTTGTGCTGTATACAACCTTCTCTGTATCAGGATTCCAAAGTTTGTATCATTTTATGACAACACTATAGCCAATAAAAATACATTTGACAACCTTGTTCTCCAGCTTAGATCTTTTCACATCTGACACATAAGCATATGCCTCATAGCCAAAAACATGAATATGTCTTAAAGAGGGCTTCTTACCAGACCACGCTTCCAAAGGTGTTTTCTCAACAAGAGCAGAATTTAGAGAACAATTAATTAGGTAACATGCAGTAGATACAGCCTCAGCCCAAAACTTCTCCTCCAAGCTAGCACTACTGAGCATACTTCATGCTCTCTCCATCACTGTCCTATTGAACCTTTTTGCAACTCCATTTTGCTGTGGAGTATAAGGTGTAGTCTTATGTCTTTTAATCCCATGGTCTTTATAGTATCTTTCAAACTCATCATAACAAAATTCACTGCCATTATTAGTCCTTAAGTATTTTATTTTTCTACCAGTCTGATTTTCAACAAGGTTCTTAAATTCCTTAAATCGACTGAACACTTCTGATTTACTTTTTAGAAAATATACAAATGCTCTTCTTGAATAATCATCAATGAACAACACATAGTATCTTGACTTAGACAAAGAAGAAACATTCACTGGACCAAAAACATCATAATGAATATAATCTAGCAAACTAGAAGATTTATGAGGACTGGAATAAAATGATACACGGTGCTGCTTTCCATATATACAGTGTTAACAGAATTCAAATTCAAGGTTACAATCTTCAAGCCCCTCAACTAGGTTTTTGTTCTTCAAGGTTTTTAAACCTTTCTCTCCAATGTGGCCTAGCCTATGATGCCAAAGCATAGTCTTCTTTGCAGGAAGTTTTACTTCCATAGAGTTTACATAATTAGGGATATTTCCCTCTTTACCTCCACGAGTAGCTTTCTGTGACTTTACAAAGACATTGTTACATTGAACAACATGTGCATCCAGCTTGTGCGGGGTACCAATTTGAGCACCTCTAGCCAACACCATAGAGACTCTAGTCATCTTACAACTATTTCTAGAGAACGTGACTTGTACTCCAATATCATTTAGCATACTTATAGAAAGTAAGTTTTGAGTCAGACCTAGTATATGCATTACATTATTTATTCCCTTTACTCCGCCATTAGGAAATTGGATTTTGACTCTTCCACGACCAACTATCTCCAAAGTTGAATCACTTTCCAAGTACACCTTTTGACCATCGTATTCTTCATACTTCATGAACTAGTCTCTATGAGATGTCATGTGGAAATATGCTCAAGAATCAATCAGCCAGACATCATCTCATGCTTGAGTAGCGAAGGCTGCAATGAAGGCGTCTGCATCACTATGAGAAGAGTCATTGTTAGAAGAATACTTCTTCTTCTTCTTCTTCTCCTCTTTACAATCCTTTCGGACATGACTAGGTTGCCCATAGTTCCAACACTTCACCTTGGACTTCTTGCTAGGAGAATTTTATCTTCCTTCTAATTTTGATTTTGATTTCTTATCCTTCTTCTTGCCTTTCTCTTTTGACCTTCCTCTGACAACAAGAGCTTCCTTAGCCATCGTAGAAGATTTCCTTCTCATTTCTTCTAACAACAAAGAACCAACAACATCTTCCATCTTGAAACTAGATGTTGTAATCCCAATAGCCATCACCAGATGATCCCATGAGTCTGGAAAAGAATAAAATAATTGCATACAACGATCCTCTTCTTTAGTCTTTACACCAACAGATGTTAACTGAGCAAGAAACATGTTAAATGCATTCAAATGATCAGCTACAGACCCTCCTTCCAGCATTCTCAATGAGTATAGCTTCTTCCTCAGGAACAATTTATTCACCAAAGACTTCCCCTGATAAATAAATGCTAGTCTCTTCCACAAGGAAGAGGTAGTCTTCTCTTCATGCACATTCAGAAGAATAGAGTCTGCCAAACAGAGCCTTATCATCCCCTTAGACTTTCTATCTTCAAGGTCCCAATCTTCTTGCTTCATGCCTATAGGTTTCACTCTAGACACAACAATCCAAAGATCGCGATCCAGTAAGAGATCCTCCATCTTAAGTTTCCACAACTCAAAATTGCTTCCATTGAACTTCTCTATTTCAATCTTTCCTAATGTGCTAGCCATCTCAATCTATAATTAGAAATTGAAAAACTTCTACAGGACTCCCACTGAACATAATTGACACAAAAAACTCAACATACCCACAAGGATAACACAACTGGCCAAGCTCTGATACCACTTGTAAGGAAAGCTAGATGTGGAAACAACTATCCTAATGTCAATACCTCAGGGAAGAATGCATATATACTCTTAATTTTTCAATTATAGTTCAATTAAGATGCACTTTGAAATAAATATCAGAAACAGAGAATTAGACAAACACAGATGAACACTAGATATACATGGGAAAACCCTTACGGGAGAAAAACCCACCACACCAAGAGAAGTCACTTTGTATTACAGTAATAAGGATTACATACAAGAGTTCTAACTTATCTTTTTGATGTCATATTACAAAAACTTTAACTATGATCAATCTTGTACAAGAACCTTCATGTTACAGTCTACACAGAATAGAATTCATCCACTGATACAATTCGAACTGATACAACAACTGTTGATCAAACTAACCATCTAACAATCCAACCGAGCATCATATTCTATTCTAGACTATATTCATGCCACCCTTGTCTATCGAGCTTCCTCACACAACTGCCACAACAAACTATCTTCCAACGGTTCCCATTCGACTCCTCCTATTGGTCCATGAGACACCACATAGGAAAGTCTCACTTAGTCAAACGACTTCACCAGCACAGGAGCTCCATCCTATAACGTCACCATGGCCCTTCGCCCAATGGGGACTCGACTTCATAGTTAAGATCCACCCCACATCATCTAATGGCCACAAATTCATCATCACTACCACTTAATACTTTACGAAGTGGATTGAAGCTATTCCTATGACATACATTACTGACACACATATCTCTAAGTTTATCCTAAACTATATCATTTGTCGGTATGGTGTCCCTCAGTCCATAATTACCAATAATGGCCGCCCATTTAAGAATCAAAAAGTCTGCCATATTTGTGATGAATTTCATATTCAACATCAGTTTTCTACTCCATACTACCCACAAGGTAATGACCAAGCATAGGCATCTAACAAAACCATCATTAGAATCCTCAAAAAGACTGTCAATGATGTTGGCCATGATTGGCATTTACAGCTTAATCCTGCCTTATGGGCTTATCACACAAGTATTCATACTCCCACTGGCGCCACTCCCTATTCACTAGTATTTGGTTTTGAAGCTATTCTTCCTATTGAGGTCGAGATTCCTTCCCTGAGGGTATCCTTGAAAGGCCACATTGATGATGAAGAGTACTGAGTATCAAGACTCCATGAGCTAGAATTCTTGGATGGGCGAAGGCAGAAGGCACTGGACCATCTCCAAGAGTATCAGAATCGCCTTCGTCGTAGTTATAATAGGAAGGCCTTGAACATAAAATTTGACATTGGTGACTTGGTTTTAATGGAGAACCCAAAGAATCAAGCAGAAAGAGAAAAACTAGGAAAGCTTGAACCAAATTGGTTAGGATCTTATATTGTTACAAAATCCTTTGGATCAGGAGCGTACCAACTCTCTACTCCTGAAGGGGAACCATTATCCTTGACAATCAATAGTATTCATCTGAAGAAGTTCTACGCATAGCTTCTGAGAGCCTTGTTTAATTAACAAAAATACAAAAAAATCAAAAAATCAAAAAAATCATTACCAAGGTGAAAACTTGGCAAACAGGTGTCTTGGTAACACCAAAAAAATAAAATTAGATAATCTAGAAAATAGTAAAGAGAAATAATTCATCCAATAGTGAAAACCACTTCGGTGGCACTTTGGATAGGTACCATGGTGAAAACCTAGCAAACAAGCGCAATGTGTAGTTGACTCTTCTCCTTTGTCTACTATTATTCTAATCTAGCATTCCCTGTACATAGTCCACTTCCTTGTACATATCACTTATCCCTATACATAGTCCACTTCCTTGTACATATCGCTTATCCCTATACATAGTCCACTTCCCTATACATATCACCTATCTTTGCTATCCATCACTTGTACATACCATTTCATAATAAGTGGTAGTCTTTCCCATAACCTGGAATGATTGACATCGAGTGCATTTCATATCCCCCATTTTACCCTATTCATAATCACTTGGTCTTATACTCAACTAGGGGAAAACACTTGATGTGTGTCATATTGGTTCTTACATTAGCTGTGTTGAGGACATATAACCATATAAAAATCTAAAAACATCAAAAAATGACTTGAGAAAATACAAAAACATCAAAAAACTTCAAAAATACAAAAATCAAAACATGTCAAAAATCCAAAAATAGAGTCAAAGTCAGTTTCCCTTATCAATATTTGTTGTTTTATGAACTACATTGCCTCTGAGATAGGAAGTAAGCAAGGCCATCTGCCGATGTTCCCTCGAGGCATTAGGTCTATCCATTTAGGTTTTTCTGTATAAGATCATGATTCAATCCTTATGTCTATATTACAAGTTCATTGGTCATGTCAAACTACAAGGTCTCTATGTGTATAACGTAGGCAAGGCCATTAATCGATGAGCCCCGAGGCCGCACTAGGTCAGTCCTTTAGGGTTCATCACATTCGCTATCACACACGTCTTCTATTTTTAGTTAGTCTTGTCAGTGAAGGTCAAGTCGAACTATGAGGTCTTTGTGTGTATAACGTAGGCAAGGCCATCAATTGATGAGCCCATAAGGCCACACTAGGTCATTCCTTTAGGGTTTGTCATCACACAGTCAATTGTTAGCACATCATATCAAGTCATGCATCAATCTGGTGAACAAGTCAGCAATGTCTCTAAGTCAAATCAAACAACTTGCCAAACGAAACAATCAAAATAGATCAACTAATATCTGCCATAGGATGTGTTCTTCCTGAATATAGATATCAGTAAAACAATCTATGTCTTATATAGGATGAGTCCTTCCTACATATGGAAATTGCCAAACAATCAAACATTGCCTTACACAGGTTATCACATCAATGACATCTGACTCAATGTCTTATACGATACATGTCTTTCTGAAACCAGGCTTTGTCATGCCTTAAACAGATAGTCATAACATCAAAACTAGACTCAAAGTCTTATCCAGTATGTGTATCTCCTACAAATAGGCTCTATTAATCAATCCTTCTATCAATCAAAACAAATCAAATGAACAAGATCAAGTTTTGGCAAATATTTTAAATATTGGCCTTTTTATTTTCTGACTTATTTATCTTATCTTTTCATTTGACTTTATGATGGGAATTCTATTACTAGCTTTCTCAAGGATGTCCCGTGAAGGATTTAGAGAAACCATGATGTATCAAAATTCTATTTTCTTTGACTACTGTCTATCAACTGTCTTTTCAATTGGATTTTGAGTCATGTTACTAGTTTCCTCAAGGATGTCCCATGAAGTATTTAGAGGAGCGATGACATCTCATGACTCATCTTTTATTTTGTTTATTGTCTGTGGTTTTTCTTGACAAAATGAATGGGGCAATTTGTGCCCTTAGTATGAGTTCACGACAATCCTTGTCTGTGACTGTCTGTTGTTAACAAGTGGATGACCTTGCACACCTTGATCTATGTCATATCATGGTGTTTTTCTCCATTTGTATTAGTCCCGCCCAATGATGATAAAGTGCAACACCTTTTGTAATACAACGAAACATCGAAGATTGCTAATACTAACATCCATCACATTTCTTTCATTATTTCTCAATCTTTCTTTCCGCACTAACAATTATTCTTTCTTGCACTATGATGGAGTCCTGTGAAAAAAAAAAAAAATCATCCTGCATATACACATATATGTTAGAAAAATACATACATATAGGAATTTATCATATCAAGGACATCATGAAATAATAGACATTCATCATCATACAATACATATCATAAGCATTCCATGTACATAACAAATGTAAATACATACACCATGTTACATCTGTATAGCATCACATGTAGAAAGCATTGTACATATAACATCATATTGCATCTCATAACTATAAAATGCATACATCATATAGAATCAATATCACATAGAATCAACATCATATCATAGGTTGCATAAACACATCATCCATCACAAGGCATATCTTATAAACATTACAGGTACAAATAAATGACTACATGATCAATAAATAGAAATGCATATAATGGGAATCATAGCCAAAATCATATATATATATATATATCGCTCAACAATGTCACATCACAATGTCATAATGTATCAATAAATATGGAAGCCCACAGGCTATATAATCATAATACAATGTCTCGATACATATCAAGAGGTGTCCCTATCCTGAACTGCCATTGCTATCATGGCTAGAATGTGTGGATGACTAATGTCAAAAACTCGATGACCTGTTGCTTGAGTGGGGCCTGTCATATGGACCTGATCTGTGTGGCTGCTCCACACCCTCTATGCTAACTATCTTGGAGTGGGTCCTAGTCTGAGACCTCTCACTGTGTGCCTTTGAAAAGATCAAAACCCATCTCTTTGGAGGAACTGTTGTCTCATATAAATCCTTGTAATGGGTGGTCCTCTCTCCGGCTCTGACTAACTCTCTGGCAAAAGCAGTTGCTGGCCCAGTACACAAGGCTCTAATCTTTGTGAATCTCTGCTTAGTCTCATGCCTCTGAGCTATGGCCTGAGCTCTGTCCATGATGGCCCTATCCCTCTCCATCTATACCAAATCCCTCTCCGACATCATCACCCTCATCTGTTCCTCCAAGGATGCAATCTGGGCCTGAAGTGTAGCAGTGTCAGAATCAACTGCCTTTGTGTCCACCTATCTCACCCTTGGTACACCATCATCCTCATCCTCCAAATCCTCTAGAATCTTATCTTGGATCTCCCACTCATGATCATCATCCTTGTTGTCATCATCCTGGTAGGCACCTAGTAAGCTGAGGGAATCAATTTCTGCCTCCTCTCTGTCTGCCTCCTCCCCTACATGAACCTCTAGAATGGCCTCCTCTGCGAGATGCTCCTCCTCTCCACCAATATCAACATGAACCTCCTCCCCACCTATGCTAATATTCGGCATGGCCACATCCTCCTCTCCTCGTCCCTCCTCATGAATCGGTGACAATGGTGGCCCTTGTCCCCTCCATCCATGCCTCCCTCTCCTACCACCTCACCGACCACCTCCACCATCATCTCCATCATCACCTCAGCCTCCTCCACCTCTCCAACCTCTTCCTCTACCACTCCTACCATGTGGTCCTTTCCCTCGCCACTCTATTGGTGCTGACTGATCTGGATCTGTAAGGGGTATCGGTCTATGCACAACCCACCACTGATCATAACCCTCTGTGGTACCTGGGTCTGTCGGACGATCTCTCCATCCCCATGGACCTGCTTGCAATCCATCAATACCTACCTCACCAGTAGCCACTGGAATCTCTGGACCCCATAGAGGGATCTCTTGTGAAGACCTCGCAAACTCAACTCATCCTCTTAGCACATCCTGTACCTCCTCAAACTACCGCAATACATGATCTGGCAAGTGACACTCTATAATGTGGACATGTGAAATATTCTGCCCAATCAGGTACTGTGTCTATTGGAAAAAAGGCAAGTGCTCATCCTCATCTAACCACTTTGCACATCCCAAGTATGGTCTCCATGTAAACTGAACCATAGTGTCTATGGCATGCCTGAAATACCTAGTATCTCCAATGTGGTGCTGAGTGTTTTCCCCTGTATAGCGGAAGGCATAGGGAGCTTGGTGCTGGACATATACTATCACTGGTGGATAGAAGATAGAAATGTGTTCCCACACCCATACCATAAGGAGCGTGGTACCACAACTCATGGACTGCGCCTCTCGATAGGCTGTCATGCAAGTGAAAATACAACATGCCAAGGAGACAAGGACCCCATGCATATACCTCCCGTCGCTCTAGCATCCCTACTAGCATCTCCCCCCAACCCACGGGAAAACCATGACCTCGACGGTCAGGAAGCACTATACCACCTATCAAGGTACAAACTAGATAGTCTAGCCACCCATACCTCTACGCCAGTACACGCCATCAAATCTCATAGTGGTTGAACCCTAATTGTCTCACATTTGTGTGAGGGTAGTATCGACACATCTCGGTAACACCCATCTGGGTATCATATCTAACTCTCGTGCCTCTAATGGGAAGTCTTAGGATCTTGTAGACATCCTCTAAGGTCACAGTTGCCTCTCTAGTAGGCAAGTGAAAGGAAGAAGTCTCCAAGTGGCACCGCTCACATAAGGCAGTCAGTAAACCTCGGTTCACTCAAATCAAGGGCATGTCTGTAACATGTAGAAGACCTAGGTGCCATAAGAATCATTGCTCTGCACTCCGCAAGCTGTCTCAGAAGAAAAAAGTTGTAGGTCTCGACTCTCGCATATATACGGTGTCTAACACAACCTGTAATGGCATTATACATGCCTCATGTTAGCATCAAACATCTATCCTAGTGCAAAATGACTAAATTCACTGCTATTCACATGCGTTGTTATTTTACAAATGCATCATTCTTTTTCACATGCGTCATTATTCTACAAATGCGTTGCAGAAAAATAAAATGCATCATTCAATTACACATATGCGTCACTCTTTCTCAAATGCGTAACTTTAAAATGCATATGCATGCATAATAAAAAACTATTTGCATAAATAAATTATCAAATGCAAATGCGTTGAAAAATAAACATATGTGGCTAATTTAAATGCAAATGCATTGTTCTTTATCAAATGCATTGAAATAAACTACACATGCGTTGAACTGCATAAAACCTACGCTAAACTATCTACGTGATCTTACACATGCATTGATCCGCATGCAAATGTGTCAATTGCGCACTCACATGCGGCTTTTCACAAAAGCGACGCATAAGAAAATTAACAATAAATGCATAAAAAGGCACAAAAATTCAAAATTCAAAAGTCAAGGTACATATTGGGGGGTCTGCGTCGGCTAGTTGCTTGAAAGTCCGGATCCTGTATGCTCGATGGTGGGTGTTTGGAATAGGAGACATCGTCGCTATGGGTGTAGAGAAAAATCTCAATTCTCGAAGCTAGGTGGGTGAAAATGAATTGGTTTTTACTCCAATTTCTATTTATACCTAGGGTTTTGGTGGCATTCTTTTCTACTGGCCACATTAAGTTCCAACTTCAATCAACCCATACCCGTGCTTCACATTTCCAACTTCAATTCCGTCAACTCCACTACATTTCTGGTTATCTAATGGACTAATCAGGATCATTTCCAATATTTTCTAAAAATTTTCAAAAAATTGTTACTTTTCCCAAGGGGGCATACCTTCACCTGTTTACACTGGGGCATGACTAGGGAAATTTTTGATCAATTTTCTTTGACACAACGCTGAAATGACATTGTATCAAAGAGGGGAAAATGTAGACACTAAAATCTGGTTTAAGCCTGCGACTTCAATATTCTTAATAATTTGTATTTCTTCCAAGGTCATGATTAAATAATGTCAATTATTTAGTTAATTCACTTTAACATTTATGCAACTATTAATTAAATAATCTTAATTATTTAATTAATTCACACTTTTCTTTATTCTATTTGATTAATTAAATAAATGCTTTTTATTTAATTATGTTACTAATTAACCTTATCCTTTTTCTTCAATTAAATAAATTCTTATTTAATTTACCCTTTATCATAGGTCAACTATAATTAAATAAATCCTTTATTTATTTAATTATTCATTTAAATCCCTTCTTCACTTAATTAAATAAATCTTATTTATTTAATTATTCTTCAAATATCAAATCTTGAATTAAATGAATTATTTAATTCATAAATCCTATTTTAACACATTTCTCTATATTTAGATAATTGTGCAAATTATCTAAGTATTCACTCTTACTCGACTCGACATCTATTTTAATCGCTCAATTAACTTTTGATTTAATGTTTGAGTGGCTTTCTTGAGTAATCTCTTTGTCAAATCGTTCAATCATCTAGTGCTAACTCAATTGCCTATACATGTAGATTAATTAAATATTCTTATTTAATTAATTAAACCTTGTGCGTGCATGCGAACAAGAGTTGCTTTAAACAATCTTCATCTTTTTCATGCAAAGATAAGTCTTCTGTTTTCGAATACCAAACTTGAATATTAAATCATTTATTTAATCTTTAGTTCTAATTCTAATTTGTATCACTCATGTCGCTACTAATAGTTATCAGAATGCATGTCTAATCTTTTGATCTCAACCGTTTGTTGATCTTTCAATCCTAACCTGTCGTTCGAATAATCAATTTTCTATAAATTGATCTATCATTCTTCATTCCAATCTCTCTCGAAATCTTATGAATTTTGGAGCAACTATCTTGAATCTTCGATGTTTTGCTAAATCATTATCATAGGCTATACTTGCATGAACTTTGAAAATCTGAGGGCAATTATACTACAACGAAAAAATGGAGAAGGGAAATTGAGATGATACATGGAAATACATACATATTGGGTGAGATTGTTCAATTTACTTACGTTTTTACTTTCCTTTGTTCTCTGTTGCTTAGCTTAGATTGCATTAGAGTTTTAGATTGCATGTTTGCTCTGATCTTTTTCTTCTACACTTTCTGGATGTTACAACGTCCATAATGGCTACTCCCATGTATGGAAAGAAACACATCTCAGTGTCAGAGATATACAAAGGTTCATCATGGTGTCTCTCAACATGATGTCATCATGTAGTCTCTCAACATGATGTCCACAATGGCTACTCCCATGTGTGGAAAGAAACACATGTACAAGTGTTCATCACAGAGTCTCTCAATGTGATGTCATCATGGAGTCTCTCAACATGATGTCCACAGTGGCTACTCCCATGTGTGGAAATAAACACAAGTACAAGGGTTCATTATGGAGTCTCTCAACATGATGCCTCATCTTAGTCTCAAATATGATCAAGGATTCATCATAGAGTCTCTCAACGTGCTGACATCATGGAGTCTCTCAACATGACATCTCATCTCAGTCTCAGAGATGAACAAGGGCTTGCACCTCATATTTCTTCATCTCAGAGAAATATACACTACAAGGGCTTTCACCTCATATTTCTCTGTCTCAAAGAAATATACATTACAAGGGCTTTTGCCTCATATTTCTCCATCTCAAATAAATATACATTACAACAAATATTCATGATGATGTGACTCCCTCTGAAGCTCCAAGTACTTGCATCAACCTCCTAACCTCTTCGTCCAAGATTTCCTGCAATGCTTTCCTTAGAGGAATGGTTTCCAATGCACACCTTCAGCACTACTAACTTGCGAGAGTTCAGGACTATCATTCTTGACCTCATCCTAAATCACCCTATTCTGAATAGGTTTGTGGAGCTACCAATGTCAAATCCAAATTGGTTTTCTTGTGCAATTCTATACTCTATAGCCAAAGAGTTCTTCCAAGGACTTTAGCACTTGGCCTTGCAACACTGCAACCCACTTAGCTGACACCTTCACCTTTTCTCGGTGAGTCACAACACTCTCTCTTGATCCTTGCCTCAAAGATTGCAAAGAAATCCCCTGGAAGTGAACTCCCCTCCATTGACTGATCTTAGAACCTTAATCCTTTTCCTAGACATTCTCTCAACTCGTGCCTTGAATTCTCAAAATTTAACTCCCTCTTAATTTCATTTCATCCTCTTCGAAGAAACTAATCACAATCACAACATGTATAGGTTCTTTGTTTTTTAGTGTCTTCATCTTTATCAATCTTCTTTGTTGATGCAAATTCTCCATCCAAGGCTGACCCAACCTTGTGCCCTTGAGAGATGTCTCCAGTGAAGAATCATGAGAGTTATGTGCCACCAACTCAGTCCCATGGCTGCAAGCTAAGTCTTCATGTTTGTTCATTTCTCCAGCTGGCATGACTTTCTCACAGGATGCATCAAGCTCTTCCTCCCTTTGAATTCCTTATGCAATCTCTCATCATCCTTTTGCTCCTTGATCCATCCTACATTTTAAAGAGATTAATAATAGTTTATAAAATTAAACTATCCCGAGGAGAAATAAATAGACCAATGCTAGTAGCATACATGATTGACTATTCCCAAATTTATTGCATGAATTATTATTAACTACATGATTATTTAAATTCATGATCATTATTCAAATGTACAACATATATACTTATCTCTTTATTGTTGATCAATTTAGTGATGCCTTTTTAGATTTTGATCTTCATATATACTATCAGCACCATCGTATTTTTCACCATATTGACCACCACAATAATGATCACCTCCAAGATGATCCCCACGACTCATACTAGCATGTAGAAATAGCATGAAGAAGAACTGAAAAGTTGTGAGTTGAACGCAATGTGTTGGTTGGTGATAATTGAGCATGCATCAAAGCCTTACTACCAACGCTCAAGTCGTCATCACCAGGCAGCTTGAGCTCAAGCCGCTATCACCTAGGAAACTTGAGGCCAAACCAATAGTACCACCCAAATCACCACCAATCATGATCCACCATTGATGTTGCATTAACCGAAGTGCTACCTTTGTGCATATGAGACAACCTGCCAACAATTACAATAGATGGAAACATCACAAATATTTCTAGGGATGCTCCTAACAAAATTTGGACATAGTTTGTGAGGTGGCTGAGGATATGTGTTCAAGTTCTAATCCTTCTCCCTAGAGACTTGACACATTCTCAAATTCCTTCAATGAATCAATACTGACTAAACTTCCAATCTAACTCTGTAGATAAGGCTCTCAATCATATATGCAAAACCTGATGGCAACAACAATTGTCAATGTTACTTGAACATATGGATTAAGTTGGATATCAAATAGAATATAAGTGTCGCCAAATACATATAACTCATATTCATAGGTTGCAAGTTATTTCTGTCATGACTCACACTTGTCTCCTGATTCATTTTATTTTCCTGAGATTGAGATGGCCCATTCTTGTGGATTATCCTCCTTCGTAACTCTCTTGAGATTTCTCTTGATCAATGACTCTTCTCTTGTTTACTTGATCGATAGCCTTTTACTTTTCCTCCTGATTGATCCCTTTATACTATGGAATAATATGAATATTCCAAGTCAACAGATCATGAAATCAGATTTAATGGTAACCATCATGTCTTGAATGTTGGGATCCTTTAGTATCTCCCTATGCGCAGTACAAGCTGAGGGAATTTTCCAATTATGAGAAGTCTCGACAATGAACATCCAGCCCTGTGTTCAAGTTATGCCCAAAAATTCCTAGACTCTACCATTATAATTATTCAAGGTGTCCAATTGGAATGAACTAGCCAATGTTGCACGCCCAGGCTTGATGGATGTGTGGCCACTGGTGAAGTTCTGGTGAGGAGATTCAAATCCATCTTTGATGTCTTCAATTCCCATGATTTCCTATTCATGAAGGTTGATCAATTCTTCTTTCTAGACCCAACGAGCCCTCAACATAGATAAATTGAAATGCTCGATATAGTATGACCCAAGTCCCTGACTATGGTGAATGAGTCACCTTTTGTAATTGCGCCCTCACTGGAGACCCAATGATCTTGCCACTTTCCTTGAAATACAAATGTAGCTTGACTCTACAAATATTGATTCCTAAGAGATATGTTGATGCTCTTTCATCTCCTTTTAATTCCTAAGTCAATCTCCAACTAGATCTGAAGTGCACGGTTCTATCTCAGATGGTTGTTGTATATCAGATGGTTATGAACACTATTGGAAGGCTACAAATGAACTAAGATTGATAGCTACACTCAATTAAAGCATTGAGATTTTCCTTTGCAATTGGAAATGAATAATATATTTGGATGCTATCTAATAGCTTGAAATTGACATAGGATTTCCCATACTTCCATAATTATCCCACAAGAAGTGGGGCATACCCAAATCACTTTACAAACTATGAATAATTGACAAGAATTGCAACTTCTAGATTTAATACTAGCATTGGATCGACCCTTTTCTCCTTTCTCCACCACTGCTTCCATATTGAATAGTTATTCATGCATCAAATAGGCTTTATCTGAGTGGAGGCTTTAATTATTATTTACTATCATTTCCCATTGGCCACAGTTTCCCTTAAGATCTCCCTTGACATTGATGGATTCCATATCCTCTCCATGTCACCCCTCTGTGCCATTGAATGACTCCACATCACCATAATAGAATAAAAAATATGAAATGACTTCAATTGAAAAATCATTCATTGATAATTTTGACTCATCTCTATTCACGGAAATGAAACAGAGGCGACTATATTCAAATTAGTCAAATTATGATTCCCCCTCATGATATTAATCTTCAATGCCATTACAAAAATAACTCCAGGTATAATCGACGTCATGAGAATTTTAGTCCTTCATGACTCCTTATTTGTCACATACGATTCCTTTCAAATAAAAAATTCAACCATGACCTAAAAAATCTCAATAAATCTTTCGCTTGATTGTGCAAAATTCAGACCAAGGCGTCAATGGCTTTAATTCAAAAATCTATCTTCCATGAAGATTTAACAAATTTCTAAGATTGTCAACATGCAATGTTTGTTTAGACAAATCATAAATGTAAGCAATCAGAAAAATGCAACACATAAGACAATGAACACAATGTTTACCCTATGAAAACCCTCCTACTCGAGGGAGAAAAACCCAACAAATAATCTCTTATATATTAGATAAAGAAGTGAAAAATTCAACATACAAAATTAGGCCCTTTGAATTTGTCCAAGTCCAATACAAATTATGGAGACACTTCTACTTGATGCTAAATACAAATGAAGATACTTCTTGAATTCAAACCTGCTGCTAAAATGGAAAACTGTTGCTTGAAGTTGGCGAACTTGAGTTGGAATGGATTAACTTGATGACAAAATGGGAGGGATATATCCTCCTTATATACCAAGCCATGTGACCTCCCTCCTAGGTCAGCTATTAGAAAGAATAAATATCATTTAAAACATGAAGGACGACCAACTTTTAATTAAGGGAAAATAGCTCCTGAAGCTATAAAACACTAACATCTTTTACTTCTGCTTCTTCTTCTTCTACTACTTCTTGTTCCTGATTTTTTCCTACTCTTTTTCTTGCTCTTTCTCTTTACCTTTATCTTTATCTTACTATTGTTCTTGTTCTTTCTCTCTCTTTCTCTTGCTCTTTTTCTTGTTCTCCTTGTTCCTTTTTCATTTTCTTCTCTTTTTGTAGCTACTTTTTGTTGTAAAGAGGGTCTAGAAAGATAATTTTGCAATAAATGACACAAATAAAGCTAAAATGCTCACTTTTGTTTTTGTAACTTACCAAGGCCTATGTCACACTCAAATAGAAAAATCTCCAAAAAATTAGGCAATTTGCAACCTTGAGAGCAATTTTTTTGAAAACCCTAATTTACCAATAAATCAATTATTTTTGCTTCTATTGATTTGAAAATTATATGGTAGCCTTCTATGATATGTCTCAAAAATCCCACAAAATATCAAGATCTAATTCGCTAATATGTGGGAGATATGTGTTTTCCAAATAAATTGGGAAGAAACCCTAATTCTATAATAACTCGCCCAATTCTACTCCAATTATTCTAAAATATAGACAATAGATTCTTATAAATGTCCTTGAAAAACCCTTTAAAAATCAAATAGAAATTCAACAAAATCCGTAAGATATGGGTTTGAAAAAATGACTTCCAAAATTAAAAAAATACCTTGTCGTAACGGTGCCAAGATCATGCTTTACTACCACTTGTAATGAAACAACTTGCACAAGACTAATATAATATGAAATATGGTAAAAATATTTGATAATAATATGCCACTTCAAGGGAGCGACCTCCTAATCCACTTTGAGGGGGATACCTCCAATGATCTTCAATAGGGACTCAATACTCAACATGATAGTGAAATAAGACTCACAACCTCCTATATATACTTATTTATGCCTAGGATATCACCCAGGCCAACTTTGAAAACCTTATATAAGCCTTAGGGTGACCTAACTAACTAAATAACAATATAATAATAATAATAATAATATGATTTAATTAAGAGTTAAAGTAGCCATAAGCCAACTACTCATAACTCGATACACACTATAGGGGTAAGGGCCTAACATGCAAAATTCAAATGATAAATGAATATAACAATGGTAGAATGGTTCAATATTTTAATGGATAATGTTATACATGCAATGGATTTGTGCATAAAGCTAATCAATGTAGATCTAGAATGAATGAAAGAAAGATTGGTCAAAATAATGTCATATGCTACAATTATAGGCTCAGACACATTATCAAGTTTTATAGAAGAAAAAATATGAAGAAGGATAGTTTGATGAAGAAGAATGATCCAGTACAAAAATTTGATCTAGTAGAGACAAAGGAGATGGACAAGATTTGGAAAAGGAAGGAAGAGGCAGAGGTTAAGGTTGAATCTGTACCACATCTAGTGCATATGTTTCCTCCAAAAACTAAGATGAGAGCTTTGGATTAGTGGGATCTTTAATGGAAATATTTCATCCCCCTCTAGAGAAATAGTGTTGATGCTTCAACATGAGGATATGTGATATAGATCAATTCATTTTATCTAATGGAGAAGACCCCAATAGAAAATATCATGATGCAAATTTTTTTTGGAGCATTTGCAGCTGATTGTGAATAGAGTCAAGGGCTTTGACAACTTTATTAATTGAATAGTTTATGGTGAATTAGGTCAAATTCAAAAGGGTTATTGTAGACATGTAAAATATACTGATTGATCCGTGCACCTGATCCTAATTTACTAACACCAATTCATCCTGAATCATCTCCTTTGTAAACCATTTAATCGAATAATCTTTATTTGATTAAATTCATCATATTTCATCTTTTAATTAAATAAATAAATTTTATTTGATTAAATCACTATCTCCTATTAATTGAATAAATCACTTTGTTTAATTAATCCTCTTCATCGTCCTCTTTTAAATTAAATAATTCATTTTATTTAATTAAGCTATAAGGTCATCTCCTTTAATTAAATAAATTAACATTTATTTGATTAAGTATAACATCATCCTCTTTAATTAAATAAATCCAACTTTATTTAATTAAGTATAAAATCATTATCCCTCTCATTTTGATTTATTTAAATCCTAAAATCTAAATCAAATTGTCAAATCAACTAATCTCCATTAAAATTAATCAAATCATGATTAATCCTAATCCTAATCCATCAAATCCTTTAGATTTTACAACTTGCTCATGAAAATCAATTTAATTAATTTATAAATCATCCATTTTCATTCAAAAAGGAATCAAAGGTTGGAATATTCCTAAAATTTGAAAATCTCCCTCCAAAGGACTTGTCCATCCAACAAGGCATTAAAGGCCTCTTACATGTCCTTTTCTTGAGCCAAGTGGCATTTATTTCATCTTTCATCTCCCTCCAACATGTCACTTCTCCAATTTTGGATTTTCACCTAATTGCTTTAATGTGCACATTCATCACAATGTGCTCCACCTTTGTCCACTCACATGTTGACAAGTGGCATTGTGTTATTGGTTGGAGTTTGATCCCACATTCATCCATTTGGTCTTTTCTTCTATCTTTCTCTTCTATAAATAGAAGGCTCTCATATTGATTTGGGATCCACAATATTAGGCATTTGATCCACCACTTATGTAAAGTTATCATTTTCATTGTTTTGAGCAATCTTTATCCATTGTCATCTATTTTCATAGTTTATCATCATTTCATAGCTAGGTTATGGAGAAATTTCATCAAGGAGCATCAAATCTTCACCATTGATCATCAAGCTTGCAAGGAATTAGGGAAGGGCTATTTTCCACATCAAAACAACACCAATTCCCCCATGGGATTGAGAGTTTGTTTATTTTGAGCAAGATTAGATAGCTTTTACTTGTGTTCTTCATGTTATTTCTTGTTCTTGATATTTCAAATGAATCTTATGGGGAATGATGATTTAACTTGCATAATGGACTAATAATTTGTTTTTTTTTTGTGTTTGTATAGGTATAGGATCACCATTCATATTTTCATGCTAGCAGGGTGAATCTGAAGAAATTAAAATTTTTTTTCACCAAAACTCTATTGTTTTCTAAATTTTTGTGTTTCTACAAGAAACTACATTGCTTCCAAGTCAAATTGTGCCACTATTAGTCCAATGACACTATTTATCAACACTATCAAACTACAAACTATGACACTAGAAACCATTTCCACTATGCTCGACCAACCAAACTCCAAATTGCACTACTAGGTAAAATAACGTTGCAATTGCACTCACTATCTCTCCACAATCCACTGCTAGTCTCACTAGAGTGTTGTTGAAACTCTCCAAACTACGCTGCTATCATGAGTTGCACCATTGGGGTGGGGTAAAAGGAAGATTTCAAGTTTTAATTTAACATGTGCTTTTTCATTTTGATTACCTTTGACTTCTAACTAGTTTTTGGCTCTATTTTTGTAGTTTTTAACTAGTTTTTGTAGGTTGGAATGATTCAAAGGAAAGGAGGAAATGAAATAAATACTTCTTATGGAATCTTCATGCTATTGTATCAAGTGTTTTTAAACACTTTGGGGGAGAAATTATAATCCCATTTCTAAAGACTTTGTCATCTTCAAGCTTTTTAGGACTCAATAATTTTCGTTTGGGATTAAAAAGAACAAAAAAAAGGGATTAAAAAGAGCCTTAGGAACATACTATATTTTGTTTTGAGGTTTTAAAATTGAACAAGAAAATGTCACACTTCAATATTGGTGTTTAAAAAGAATCCATTCTTACTTTAAAAGTTAAAATGAACATGGGATTTTTGTGCTTTGTAATCTCTTATACAAGGTAATATCACTTAAAAGGTGTATACGCTTCTCTCATGCCTCACGGCGATATTGAGAATCAAAAGTATTTTGGTGATTTTAAGTTGTATAAATGATTCTCTTCACACTTCAATTTGAATTCTTAAAATTGAACAAAATCTTGCTAGTGTGGGTGGAGTATATCACGTTTGTTCTCTCTTTGTTCACGTATACAAATATCGATCAAACTACAGGTGTGCTTGCTCACATTCGTTTACCCTTAGAGGGGCCTACCTAAGAGATACATTTGAAAGGATAACTCGAAGGTGACTCCAACTAGTTTTTCACTAGGGTGGGTATATAAAAAGATAAGACTAAATCGTCAAGTCCAATGGTATGTAGGCCTTAGCCGTACAGTGTCTTTTAGACTGAGGTACTACCTTAAAAAGTATAAGAGCCTCTAGTAGGATTGATTAAAGCCTTTAGTGGCTTGATGGATGCTCGCAAGGTGCCATGTCCCTGATCACCCTGACTAAGAACCAATTTGTTTAGAAGCCCAAATCCTTATCTATTTTTTGGTGCAAGAATGGTTGTTTAGAAGCTGCCCCACATTTTTTGTAGTTCTTGATAGAGATGAGAAGTATGCCATGAGAGTTTCATGGGTACTAAATCTTGGTTGACCCATAGAAGTGTCATGGAGGGGAGCCAGTGTGGTCAAGCTTTTAATCATCCACCAAGAATAAGTGCAACTGGATTTATCCAAGTGGGGATTCAACAAATATTGCCTCTTAACTATACATAGGGTTGTGCATTGTCTTGGAATCAAAAAAAATTTCTTGGATCTAAAACATTGGGAAACACACATTCAACCATGGTCATCAAATTTCAAACCCTTTAGAGAAAGCAAATACCTTTGACAAAATGCAAGTGTTATTGCTTTCCCTAGGGATTCTATCCTTATAGGCTTCTAAGAATTTGAATTTATATCTCAATTTTCTCTCACTAAAGTCAACAATAGGTAACTTTTTCCTCAAATTCCTTGATTTCCACATAATGAATTTTGTGGGATGAGAAGAAATTGGGACATTAGACATTTAGTTTGAAAACCTAATCAATAATTTGTTTGTGGTAAAAATAACTCATTAATCAAAGATAACAAACAATTGGACCCCACACGTGCTCGTCCAAATGATTTGTCAAAATATCAAAATCCAAAAACCAAAATCCAAAGGTCTTAGTCAAAAAGCTCACAAGAAATGTTTTTCTATGCTTTACGAATATAGAGAAAGATTGACCATAAAATTTTACAAACTTGCATCAAAGAACAATCCCAACTTGTATTCATTTTACTATTGTCAAAATCCAAGTCTCTTTCAAAGGTTTGAGTATCTCACATGGGGAGTATTAGCATGTTCTTCAACACCTTGGTCTAGTAAATAAAAGTCTTCCTAAGTCTCTTAGGATCAAAAATCAAAAATCTCATCCATCTTCAAACACCAAAATCAAAATCCACCTCACAAAGAACTCTTGGAAATCTTGAAAAAATCCTTCATGCTAAACTTTGGGAAAATCCTTTGAAATGAAAATCAAAATCATCTTGTTTGACTAGGTGTCTATAGATGAATCCTTCTTTACACAGTTATTCAAATTATCATCTTTTGGAGAAGTTTACTCTTGGACAACATCCAACCTCTTAGATTTTATGAGTTCATTATCCAAACCAAATCCAAACAAAATCAAATAAAATCAATCCAAAATCAAATCAAACCTCAATCCAAAAGTCCTAAAGTTTAGTATCCCCTTCAAGGTTTCCTAAGAGTTCCAATCATTTACCAATCATCCATCTCTCATTATCTCATCACCATCCTTTTATCTTAGACTTTCTTTTTTTGTACCTAAAGTTTAGGTCAATCCAAGGAATTAAGAGGTTCATCTCCCACATTCCTGAAAAATTGATCCTCCTTTTATGGTCCAAACTAGATGTCAACACAAGAAGAACATGGAAACGAACAAAGAAACATCCACTTTGAGTGACTTGAGTCAAACTACTCCTAAAATGAATCCCATTGGATCTAGCAATCCCATGGTTAATCTTCCCCCACTTCTACAAGATCATCAAGAGGAAGGTGGCCAAGTGGAAGACATCACCAACAATGTTTTAGGGATGACTCAAGATGAGATTATTGAAATGGTCCAAAATCCTGAGACTCACAAAATTCTCAATACGATGATGAAACTTAGTCCCTCCCAATACATGCTAGAATTAGAAAAAGAAGGGGCTAAACTCCCTTCTAATTTTGATGTAAGGACTATTGTGGAGAGGCCTCTTGGAATTATGCCCCCAATATCATCCACACCTCCATTCCAAAGCATCATTCAAACTATCCACCAAATCACATCATCCATTACTCCAACCCAACCAATTGTCAACAAGGGGATCTCATTGCTTCATGCACTACAAACACACCCCCTTGTGAACATCCAAGATTTGGATGTGAACACCATATTGGGTTAATCTATCCCATTGAATCCGCTAAACCCATACATTTTTCTCACCTTTCATGACCCCAATGACCCATCATATTTTCACACAACATCGACATATCCTCTCAACACACAGACCTCTCTCCCTATGACTTCACAAGGAGAAGGTGGGCTATTTGGACCAGGGGGCATGTTTGATCCCTCATCATCATTATCATCCTTTCCTCAAGGGAATACACCACCCATTTTTTGGTCACTCCCACCTTTTCCATTAACATCCACACCACTCCTTGGTTTAGGGCTCCCCCTTTACCAACCATCAATCAACAAAGTCAAAACAACCCCCCAATAATAAATCAAACCATCATACCAAATCCTCTGATCTTGCCATCGATATCACAACAAAAGGTGGCAACCATCCAAGCAACCCAATAAATCACAACACCATCCATAAATGTGGTCTCTCAAGGACCAAGCATATTAATCAAAAAATCTACCACACAAATCCCCATCATTAATACAATGACACCCCTCATCACAACAACAAACACCATTCCAAATCTTCCACCACCATCACCACTAAGACCAAATGTGGAAAACCCATATATCATCACATTGCAAGTAGCTCAACAAGCCTATCAAAAGGAACTTCATCAGTTCCAAGCACAACAAGAACAAAAAAAATGCAAGCCACACAACAGGAACTATAAGCGCAACAAGCTGCCCAAGCTTCCCAAGCTATGCAAGCCACTCAAGTAGCTCAAGCTGCACAAGCTCAAGCCTAGGCACAACACCAAGCTCAACAAGTACAAGCGCAAGCTCAATACCAGGCACAACTGTAAAAAAATCAACAACATGCATATCAACAAGCCATACAACAATACCAAGCACAACAAGAAGTAGCCCAATTACTATCCCAACAATAGGCATTGTGGAACGATAATAGCAAGACCAACAACAAGTGTTGTTGGCACAACAAAAACAAGACCAAAAACAAGCGTTGTTGGTGCAACAACAAATGCAAGCATATTAGCAAGCCTTGATTGCACAACAAAGCTTGCAAAAAACTCCCACCAACATACCCAACACTCCACCCATCACTCAAACAAACCAACCACTTCAAAACACATTCACTCCACCTCCTGATTTGTAAAATGATGTAATGACACAAATCAAGTGTCTCTCATAATAGGTGTTGGATCTTCAAGTCCCTATCCTTTCAACATGAACCTTGTGATGGTATTGTTCCTAAAGGGGTTTGAAATGCTGAAATTTGACAAATATCATGGGACAGGGAACCCTGAAGATCATATCAGAGAATTCCAAGTACATTGCATGGAGGTCGCATATGATGATACATATCTAATTCGACTATTCCCTCGAAGTTTGGCTGGCCTCGCCATGCAATGGTTCTCTCACCTTCCTCGTAGAATCAAAAAATTCCAAGAGATTATAGATGCATTCATAAAAATTACACATTCAATATAGGTATGGATATTAGTCTAGAGGAACTATCTACTCTTAAACAAGCTAAGGGGGAATCATTTGCTTCCTTCTTGTAATGATGGCAATCCAAGGCCAACAAGAGAAAATGGGCCATGCTAGAAGAACAAGAAGTTTGCACCATCATTGCCAATCTTGAGAAAATCTTGGCATTCCATCTTAAGATGCAATGTATCACCACATACAACCATTTGATCCGCAATGTGCTCAATATTGGACAAGCCCTTATCGCACAAGGAGGGACACCCACATATCCAAAACATCAAGACAACTGCCCATCCACTAGCTATAACGAAAAACCTCACACGTGGGAAAAGAAAAAAAATGTCACTAATGATGGTCTAGTGGATGCTAAGGTCATAATCAATGCTCCAACACAAACACCCAAACATACCAACAACTATAGGGAAACAATTGAAACAACACAAAAGCTAATGTGGTATCACAACAACCACCCAATAATCAAGTCAACAATCTAAATAATCAAGGGCGACCACCCCCCGTGGAACAAACAATATCCCCCCAAGAGAAAATACACTTCCCTTGGGGAAATAATTGAATCTGTCATGAAGAAGTTGGTAAACAAGAATCTCATCAAAATTCCCATTTAGGAGAACTATCAAGAACCCCAAGTGAAAACACCATGGTACAATAAAAATAACCTTTGCGAATTTCATAAAATCAAGGGGCACACCATTGCTAGCTACATGAGGTTGAAAGATATGACCCAAGACTTCATCGATAACAAGATCATAAATGTTGAACAACCAACTAGAAATCAAGACATAAAAATATACACGAATCTGATTACAAATCATAACAAAGGGAAAAATCATGGGAAGACAAAGTATGCCAATGTAAACCACATGTACGATCATGTTGTCGCATCTTTAGATGAAATGTTCACTATTATTAATATCAAAGGAGCCAGAGTTGATTATGGAGTCACCACACGTGGGGGAAAAGTCACCATTACTGGACCATCACAACCACCTAGGGAATCCACCTCCAATCCAAAATCTATTCCCAATGGCTACAATGTCCTAGATCAACTAAAAATAACCCCTACTTAGATCTTCATCACGGAGTTGCTAAAGATTTTGTCCACACATAGAAAAATCCTAGAGGAAGCATTGGCTTCATCCACTATCTCTTTGGATCTTAATACTGACCAATTCCAAGCTATGGTCGGAGACATCATTACCCCAAGTCTCCTAAAATCTTCCAATTAGGACTTCCCCACCCAACCATCTCACAATCGTGCACACCACCTTGAAGTCCTGGTTCATAAGAAAAAGTCAAAAGGGTCTTGGTGGATGGGGTTGCAGGCCTAAATATATGTTCCCTCAAACTAATAAAGAATTTGGGATTCTTGGAGGTTGTCATTGAGAAGGCTAAATGATGATCAGGAAAGAGTGTCTCAAGGCACTATCCAAATCCCTATTCAAGTAGGGCTAGCCATTATGGAAACCACATGCCAGGTCCTTGACCTTGATTTTCCTTATAACATTCTTCTGGGGCGTCCATGGATCCATGGGATGCAAGCAGTCACTTCCACCTTCCATTAGTGTGTCAAATTCCCATATGAAAATCAAGAGGTCACGGTTCATGGTGATCCCAAGCCCTTTTCCTACTACAAAAATTTGGAAGCAAAATACTATAAAATCCCCCAAGTTTCAAAAAATGATGAAGGCCCCACAACTCCATATGTAGATCCAACTACATTAGCCTCCACTTCTGAGACAAAAATACCCACCATTCCAGATATATCCAAAATCAAGGTCATTATCCAAGACAATGGGTGTGGGGATTATAGAATGAAGAAAAGTGCTTTCATAATAGGAGGGTTACCTCAATCTTCTAGGACTCACCAGCAACCCCAACCAGCTAAAACATCATCCCAAACTTTCAAATCGGACCCATCTAGATTCATAAGTTGGGGGGATCTAAGTCGAGAAATAGTAGATGAAAGAGACATATCCAGTCTCCTATATCAAGATGAAAGGCCTGTGCCTAATCTTCTAATGGATGAGAGCAACAAAGGTCTACAAATGATGCTTACCATGGGTTACAATAAAAATAAGAAAATTGGGTAGAATGGAAATGATATTTTAGAACCCCTTGTCATTGAGAAGCGTATAAGAAATCTTGGCCTCAGATGCACCCCTTTGAAGGTAACCATACCTAGAAAAGATACCCTAGTTAAGAAGGTCAAAAATCCCCCTCAGTTATCAACATCCACCCTTTAGTTACTAGTATCCATATGCCGAGTCATAGATAAATTTACCTTTGACATAACCGATGTGTGTAGTGATGATGATCCCATAACTGAATTTCCCATGCTATTCAAGGATTCCTCCCTTCTTATGATTAGTACCCTATCTTTTGTGTCAACCAGTCAAACCCATGAGATAAAACTAGTCTATCCCCAACTCATCGATTACAACCAACAAGGACCACCAATTTTGGACACATTTGAAAATGATGAGGTGCTCTCAAAATTCATGGGGTTGTGGGATACTATACCATACAGAGATCACAAGGCCAGGTTCAACATCATATTGGACACATAGGCCTACTCTAGGGAAATGATTGAATCCTTTAGTTGCAAAAGTGAAAATTTGAGAATAATCTCTAGGTCTTTGAGTGAAAACCACATTGTGGCACTCTTTGACCCGAAAAAAGTAAAAATAAAGGATTTATCCAATGGTGAAAACCTCTCTGATGCATCAGAGGATGAAGGATTCAATCTTCCTCTTAGTTCCATTCATTAGGAGAAGTCAGTGGTCCTAGCAGAGAAGTGCAATCTAGTCAACCTGGGAATAGAGGAAATACCACACATAAAATTCTATGCAGAGTCACTTCTCACAAAAGAACAAGAACTTCTAGTTGTGTTCCTAAAAGAAAGAAAGAAAAAATTTGCATGGACCTATGCTGACATGCTTGGGCTTGATCTTGAGGTTGTGGTTCATCACCTAGCTATATATCCTGTAGCAAAGCAAGTGAAACAAAAGCTAAGAAAAATGCATTACCAAATAACATTGTTGGTCAAAATGGAATTATAGAAAATCCTAGATGTTGGGTTCATACAATCGATTGATTATCCAAAGTGGGTCTCAAACCTTGTATCTATTTCAAAGCCCACTAGGAGCATCCACATTTGTACAAACTTTAGAGATCTAAAGAAAGTATGTCCTAAGGATGACTTCAGACTTCCAAACATTGACATGATTATGGATATGACGGTAGGACATGAGATGTTATCATTGATGGATGGATTCTCAAGTTACAACCAAATCATGATAACAAAGGATAACCAACACAAAATGACTTTCACTTTCCCGTGGGGGACATATTGCTGGAATATGATGCCATTTGGGCTAAAAAATGCAAGAGCTACTTATCAAAGGGCCATGAAACTAATATTCCATGATATGATCCACAAAACTATACAAGATTATGTAGATGATATTTTGTCTAAATCAAAGAAATGTCAGGATCACATAGCCACATTGGGCTCCATATTTGATAGGTTAGAGGAATACAAATTCAAACTCAATCCAAAGAAGTGTGTCTTCGAGGTACAGTTAGGAAAGCTCCTTAGGTATATTGTGTCTATGAGAGGAATTGAGATAGATCCTACCAAGGTCAAGGAAATCCTTGAAATGGAGGCACCAAAAAAACTAAAGTAGCTAAGAGGCCTACAAGGAAGACTCTAGTCCATCTGTCGATTTATAGTGCAATTAGAAAACAAGGCTATCCCATTTTCTCATCTACTCCACAAGGGGGTAGCATACAAATGGGATGAGAAATGTGATCATTCCTTCAACAAGATCAAGGAGTACTTTCTCACACCACCAGTTCTCATGTTGCTAATTCTTGGAAAAGCTTTGATTCTATACATATCGGCAATGGTAGGAGCTCTTGGTGCTCTCTTGGTACAACATGATGAAAATGGGAAAGAGAGTTTTATCTACTACATCAGCACACCTATGGTAGGACATGAGTTGAACTATACATCCATTGAGAATTCTTGTCTGGTAGTTGTGTTTGTAGCACAAAAATTCAGGCATTACATGCTAGCACATCAAATAAAGCTCATTGCAAAGATAGACCCTCTTAAGTACCTGCTTTCTAAAGAAATGCTTATAGGGAGGACAACTAAATGAGTCATGATTTTGACAAAGCATGAAATTGAGTATGTGGAATGCAAGGCTATCAAAGGACAAGCAATTGCATATGCGCTGGCAGAAGCAACAATGTACTTGGAGAACCCACTTGTATCAAAATTCCTTGATGAATCAATCTTCAACCTAAGTGTTGAAGATCACTAAAAAATGTACTTTGATGGATCCTACACACAACACGGGTCATGAGCTAGAATCTTCTTCATCACTCCACATGGGGATTGAATAACCAAATCATACAAGCTGTCATTTCTGTGCACAAATAACATTGCAAAATATGAGGCTCTTGTCATAGGGCTGAGAATTGTTGTACAATGGCAAATCATGGCACTCAAATTCTATGGAGACTCACATCTCGTAATCAACCAGGTAAATGATGAGTATGATGACAAGTTGACTCCATACAAGAAGTTGGTGGAAATCCTCAAAGATTTCTTCATTGATATCACATTTGAGCAACTACCAAGAGCAAATAACAGAGCGACGGATGCCATGACAATAATTGGATCACTATTGGATATCCCACACAACATCTCAAAGAATGAATTCCTTGTAGAGAAACTTCTCATACTAGCATTCAAGGTACCAGAGTTTGAATTTGTGTGCGAAATCGTTGGTCCTGGTGATCCCTGGTATCATGATATATACACCTACTTGAGAATAGGAGTCCCCACTGATATAACCCTAAACCTCAAAAGATCCTTTTTCAAAAAGTCATCCCATTTTTTCATCTTAGAAGATACCCTATATTGTAGAAGCATTGAATGAACTCTTTTACAATGCCTAAACGTTGAGGAAGCTTTGACCGCTTTAATTGAGGTACATAACGACATTTGTGGTTCACATTCAAGTGGTATGACCTTGGCTAAGGAATTGCTGAGGACTGGGTACTATTGGCCTACAATGGAAAGGGAAGCTCACAACTATGTTTGAAGGTGTTTGCAATGTCAATAGCATGGGGATGCTATCCACACACCAGCTCAAGAGCTCCACTTGATCATTACACCTTGTCCCTTTTCATAGTGGGGGCTCGATCTCATAATAAAATCACTCCCACCTCATCTAGTGGACATAAGTTCATCATCACTTCCACTGATTACTTCATGAATTGGGTAGAGGCCATTCCCATGACCTATATCATAGGAAAGTAGATATCCAAGTTCATCCTGAACTAGCTAATTTTTTGCTACGGTGTCCCTCAAGCCATTATCTTAGATAACGGGACACCTTTCAAAAACTAGGATGTTCATGACCTATGCCACAAGTTTAATATCAAACATCACTTTTCCACCCCCTACTATTCCCAAGGAAATGACCAAGTTGAGGCTACAAATAAAATCATCTTAAAAATACTTAAGAAGACGATCAATGAAGCTGCTCGTGATTGGTACCTCCAACTAAATCTTTCCTTATGGGCCTATCAAACAAGTATCCGCACACCAAAAGGTGCCACCCCTTTCTCCCTAGTCTACGGGTCAGAAGCCATTCTCCCTATTGAGATCAAGCTCCTATCCCTTAGAATATCATTGTAGAATCTCATCACAAATGAAGAATATCGGGTATCATAGTTGAGTGAGCTAGAACTACTAGATGAGTGGTGCATGGATGCCTTAAACCATTTGCAAGTCTACCAAAGCTGTCTCAAGCAGAGTTACAACAAAAAGATTAGAATTCAGACCTTCCAAGTCAAAGAGCTTGTGTTGAAGGAGAACTAGAAGAATTTTTCAAATCCAGACAACAAGGGAAAATTTGAACCCAATTGCTTGGGACCCTTTTCCATCACAACAAGCTACAAGTCAGGGGCATATCAACTATCAACACCTGAAGGTAAGCCTTTGTAGGAGCCCATGAATAGCTCCCATATAAACAAATTTTATGCCTCATCTTTCAAGGTATAAATCCAAAAATACAAAAATAAAATACAAAAATCCAAAAAATAAAAGGATTGAAAACAATAAAGAAAAAAAATTGTCTTTTAGTGAAAACCACTTTGGTGGCGCTTTGGGCAAGTAACTTGGTGAAAACCTAGAAAACATGCACCTTTTGTAAATAAGCACCTTCCATCCACCCATATCTCTATGACTTGTTCTGCATCATCCATCTATCACACTTCCACCATCCATTTATCTCCATCCATCACCCATCTGTGTCTACATCATAGCTTGATCCTGTTTTCGTGTTTGTCTCATTAATATCTTTTTTCTTAGTACTTATCATGGTACAAGTAATTTTTGTCTTGGAATAAGACAACCTATTAGAATCTCCTAATAGTTGTATCAAGGCTTCATCACTTTCAATGTACTCCCAAAATGGCAGGGAATCCATATCGAGGAATTCAAGATGTTTTAGTGTAAGATTAATTCTTGGTTTACATGTGATGGTGTTGATGTTGAGTGATCGACATTGAGTTGCTTTTGTTATGTTAGAAAAAGAATACCCCAAACCAGTCTTTGTCTCTTGTGTATGGGGTTCGATAGGGACACGAATGCCTTCTTCATTCTTTCCACATCCTTTACCATTATATCCCTTTTGTTTCACAAGCTCATAACCTCGACCATAAAGTCTTTCCATTTCCATTGGGTCGGGTGGGTGTTGATAATCTCATAAAAATTTGTTGTGTAAGTTTTATTTTCTACCAAAGTAGATGAGGTAGATGTTGGGGGGGATTTTTTTTTTTTATCTTTCATGTATGGTATCATGACCTTAAAATTACCAAACAAGCCATTTGCCAACATTTTAGCCCCCAAACAAACTAACCAATTCCACCCACTAAAAAATGAATTTGAATTAAATGGTGTAGGCACCTGGAGATGGCTACAAATTTTTGGGATAGATGGTGGATGGTGTTTGATACTCCACCACACGGCAATTGTGAGGTGCCCCTTTACTTTTTGAGAAAGTTATGGGTTGAGTTTGAGTTGGGTCTAAAACCCAACTATTTTGATATGAGGTCATTTCAAGGAGCTGGGCATGGCATGCCCCAACATAGATTAGGAGAACATGTCGATCCTCAATGACGTACTCTGACCACCAATTTCATCCATATCCACCCATCATTTCTCATCGTGTAAAGTTTGGAAATAAAAAGTTCTCAAACTACCAACCAATCCATATGAATCTCACATTTTTCCAAGTTCCATATATACTGATCTTGAGTTTAATTCTCCAGATTGGTATAGACCAGATGGTGTTGCCATGTATATGGTAAATTATGGTAATGGAAACATGATCACTCTTCCTACTCTTCCCAAAGAGAATTATTATTTTGCTAGAATCATATTTCTTGAATAAATGGCTTCGAAATATGCAAAATTTAATTCACTATCATCATGACCAAGGATTAATAGATTCAGATGAAGAAGAAGAAGAAGAAGAATCCTTTGGTTTAGCAAGAGCTCCAATCAAGTATTGGTGTGGAAACAATTCTATCCATATCCACATCAAAGGGTTGTTTGGTATGAACTGGTCAAAACAAAGTAAGATGAATTTATTAAAAGGACTAAAATTTGGTTTCATCACTCATATAAGTTTTGATCAGGATACTTTTGAAGAATATGTTGATATTGTTGGCGCCAGATTCAATCCTAATATGGAGGAATTCCTGAATCTATTATACCCACAATTGAGAAGTACAATATATGATTGTATGATTCAATACTTGGTGCATTATCCAAGAAAAAGATATTGTTTCCCTAGGATTGAATTATATCCTCTTGAAGCCAGATGGAGACCAGAAGTAAAAATTGAAAATATGGAAATCAATCTCAAACCAGCACTCCTTGCTAGAAGAGTGGAATTAGACTAGGATTATTCTCAAGATTATGTGGTTCAAATTGATTATGCTTTTAACCCCAGAACTGAAGATTGGGTCCGAGCATACCATGAGTTACCAGATCAATTATTAGATCTGATACCATTCTGATGGCTAACACATGGGCTTGTCAGTGCTGTGATTTCACCCACGTTAAGATGTGACAATATGATGCAACCCTATCTTAAAAAGAAAGATCCCTGTAGCCACTTACAGGTATTAAGTGGGCCCTTGTCACTCACGGGTGTCCTAAAAGTGACTTTCTTTTCCCTCCACTATGTCAGTGTTTACGACAGAATACTTAACAACTGTCTACTCCATAGTGTGGTAGGTTAGTGGGACGCATGTCAAAAGCATATGGATGGATTCCAAATTATTTGTAAAATTCCATGAGGTAACAAGCTTAGCCTCTCCTTTAAATTGTTGAGGATGCCTCATTGTTGGCATCGGTGGTTTAGGATTGGAGTCTATTGTCTAGTAAGAGTCTCTAAGTTTGCATTCCAGACTTATGCTCTCTCCTGCACTTAGTGTGATCTAGATGATAGTGAATTAAATTTTGTATATTTCGAAGCCATTTATTCAAGAAATATGATTCCAGCAAAATAATAATTATCTCTTTGGGAAGAGTAGGAAGAGTGATCATGTTTCCATTACCATAATTTACCATATACATGGCAACACCATCTGGTCTATACCAATCTGGAGAATTAAACTCAAGATCAGTATATATGGAACCTGCAAGTTCTCTGGTCAGGGCGTCAGCTAGTGGATTATTCTCTCCTTTTATCCATTCAATGTCAAAGTCGTAACTTAGAAATTCAAAATACCACCTAGCAATTCTACCTTGAGCAATATCCTTATTAGGTTTCTTTTTGTGCCAGGATTTAATTTTTTAGGGAAGTTAGTAGCATAATGAGGTCCTTTACAAATAAAGCACTTAATTCCTTTGGGGACCTTATTAGTTCTTTTCCTTAGCAAATATGCAGGTGTTCTATGGAATTTTCTTCTTTTATAGGGAACTGGTCTATATTTCTTTTTGTGTCCATATTTACCATGCTTGCTGTGTCTAAAAGTGTATTCTCCTTCATGATGTTTTGTCCAAGAACACCTTTTACATCTGCATTTCCTACCACAACCACCTTTCTTAAACTGTTTGAGTTGCTAGAAATCTTTGAGTTGATAAATTGGAGGAAGATCACAAAATTCTTTCAAATTACATGTGTAGTTGTATTCTTCCTTATTAATCCATCAAAATAAAATGCATGATCTAACCACAAAGCAATATTACCTGAACTCTCTACCCTGTGGTTTAGGTGCATGGGCACAAGATTATATAATCAGAAAGGAGCACAAACAACTTGATGATATGAGTTTCCCTACAATAAAAAGGCTGATCAGATATAAGTTGGAAAAGCAATGTTTGTTGGGTGCTCTCCAACTCAATAAGGAAGAACACAACTACACATGTAATTTGAATTTTTTTTGTGATCTTCCTCCAATTAATCAATTCAAATATTTCCAGCAACTCAAACAGTTTAAGAAAGGCGGTTGTGGTAGGAAATGCAGATTTATGCAATGTTTGAACAGGATAACCCAGGATGGGAAGTTGTTGATAGTAGCAATATTACAGAATTACAAGATTTGTATGAATTAGTTGAAGTTGTTCCTGATTCTAGTTTCATGTTAAAATTCAAAGATGTAAAGGATCGTCATAGACATATGCAAAATTTGTCTGACCCTGAATCAGAGAGCTCAGACCCAAATGAGGATTTTCTAACCTCACTTCTTAAGAATACTCTGTAGGATCTCAAGGTTAAGATCTAGATTGAAAAATCCAAAGATCCTTACAAAATGGCAGGAACAAAGGAAGAAAGAAAGAAAGCTATCCACCAACACTTGGAAAAGTTGAAAACCTTAGAGTCAGATAAGACTGAGGTAGAAAAACAACTTAAATTACAGAAAAAACCTTCAAAAGGGGTTGAAAGAGAAATAGACCATGGATACAAGATCCCTCCATGGTAAAGGAAAGGAAAAGAAAAATCTTCTTCCAAATCCAAAGCTTTTTATCTTGACACTAATGTCATTGCAATCTTTAAGAAATTTGATTTACTAATGAACGATGTTGCCGATTTAAAAAGATTGCTCAAAACCCAGCACAA
The DNA here is from genome assembly GCA_007258455.2 of Sequoia sempervirens. Classification (NCBI taxonomy): domain Eukaryota; kingdom Viridiplantae; phylum Streptophyta; class Pinopsida; order Cupressales; family Cupressaceae; genus Sequoia; species Sequoia sempervirens. The sequence goes on from VDFB02271358.1 coordinate 605,131,777, forward strand.
AGAAATAAGAAATCTCTCTGCTGAAGTGGGAGAAATTAAAGATATTTTATTCAAAGAAGACCAATAAGCTGAGTCTGAAAAAGAATCTGCTTCAGAAGAAGAATCAGAAGCTAGTAGTAGCAGCAATAGCCTTATTGATAAAACAAGGGACAAGTCATGCTCTCTTTTACTTGCAAACAATGGTAATTATATCAGAATTAATTTCTATTTTCCAGGATTCAAAAAGATCCCACTAGATGCATTTGTAGATATAGGTTCTTTAAGATCATTGGCTAAAACCAATGCCATTCCTCCCCAATTTTGCAAAGAAAGACTTGATCTTCCACATAGTTATGCAATAAATGGAGAAAGGATTTAGATGGGAAGGTATGCACAAGATGTCCACATAGAAATTATGAGTAAAATATTCATCACTGATTTTATTGAGTACAATGATTTAGAAGATGATGTTCTGTTAGGATTTCTGTTTCTGACAAAATATGAGCCACTTCAGTTTTGGAAACATAAGTTCTCTTTGAGACATGAAGACAGACAAATTGAAATCCCTGCACTTAAATTTGTGAATCATAAATTTGAAAATGTTGGGAAAAAGAAACAGAAAGAGTCAGTGAAAGAACTAGTAGAAAAGACTCCATAAGTGTTTAGTGAAATTAGACAAAGATTTGAGATAGATTGTTGTAGCATGAACCCTCTACAGTTCTGGTCCCAAGATCATGAAGAATGTGAAATACAGATTAGGCCAGAATGCCAATCAGTCATTCCAAGAAATATGTTTAGGATTTCATAGACTCCAATCCTAAACCACCAATGCCAACAATGAGGCATCCTCAACAATTTAAAGGAGAGGCTGAGCTTGTTACCTCATGGCATTTTACAAATAATTTGGAATCCATCCATATGGTTTTGACACACGGCCCACTAACCTACCACACTATGGAGTAGATAGCTGTTAAGTATTCTGTCGTAAACACTGACATAGTGGAGGGAAAAGAAAGTCACTTTTAGGACACCTATGAGTGAGAAGGGCCCACTTAATACCCGTAAGTGGCTACAAGGATCTTGCTTTTTAAGATAGGGTTGCATCCTGTTGTCACATCTTAATGTGGGTGACATCACGACACTGACAATCCCATGTGCTAGCCATCAGAATGGTATCGGATCTAATAATTGATCTGGTAACTCATGGTATGCTCGAACCCAATCTTCAGTTCTGGGGTTAAAAGCATAATCAATTTGAACCACATAATCTCGAGAATAAGCCTAGTCTAATTCCACTCTTTTGGAAAGGAGTGCTGGTTTGAGATTGATTTCCATATTTTCAATTTTTACTTCTGGTCTCCATCTGGCTTCAAGAGGATATAATTCAATCCTAGGGAAATGATATCCTGTTCTTGGATAATGCACCAAGTATTGAATCATACAATCATATATTGTACTTCTCAATTGTGGGTATAATAGATTCAGGAATTCCTCCATATCAGGATTGAATCTAGTGCCAACAATATCAACATATTCCTAAAAAGTATCCTGATCAAAACTTATACGAGTGATGAAACCAAATTTTAGTCTTTTTAATAAATTCATCCTACTTTGTTTTGACCAGTTCATACCAAACAACCCTTTGATGCGGATATGGATAGAATTGTTTCCACACCAATACTTGATTGGAGCTCTTGCTAAACCAAAGGATTCTTTGAATTCTTCTTCTTCATCTGAATCTATTAATCCACAAACATTATTAGTTCTTTTCCTTAGAAAAATCCAACTTCAGACACACATCCTACAGAGGATCCAGGAATTTCCAGATATACTACAAGACAAGAAACAACTTCAAAGATTCTTGGGATGTTTAAATTATGTCTCTCCCTTTTATAAAGGTTTAGCTAAAGATTTCCAAATCATCCAATCTCATCTAAAAGAAGGCAAAGAAGGATGGTCTCTAGAAGCTACAGAGGCAGTCCAAAGAATTAAGGTAAAATGTCAATATTTGCCATCCCTACAAATTCCTGCTTTTGATTTACCTTTTTTTTTATACACTGATGCTTCTGACAACACTTGGTTAGCTGTGTTGATACAGGAAGAAGGAAATGGAAAGAAAAATATCTGCAGTTATCGCTCTGGAACTTTTATAGAGACAGAAAGCAAATATCATATTTATGAAAAGGAGATACTGGCAGTTAAAAAAGGAATAGAGAAATTCAAGATCTTTCTCAAGCCAGTAAAATTCATAGTAAGAACTGACAGTCAAGCCATGAGAAGCCTACTCAAAAAGAAACCTAATAAGGATATTGCTCAAGGTAGAATTGCTAGGTGGCATTTTGAATTTTTTAGTTATGACTTTAACATTGAATGGATAAAAGGAGAGAATAATCCACTAGCTGACGCCCTGACCAGAGAACTTGCAGGTTCCATATATATTGATCTTGAGTTTAATTCTCTAGATTGGTATAGACCAGATGGTGTTGCCATGTATATGGTAAATTATGGTAATGGAAACATGATCACTCTTCCTACTCTTCCCAAAGAGAATTATTATTTTGCTGGAATCATATTTCTTGAATAAATGGCTTCAAAATATGCAAAATTTAATTCACTATCATCATGACCAAGGATTAATAGATTTAGATGAAGAAGAATAATTCAAAGAATCCTTTGGTTTAGCAAGAGCTCCAATCAAGTATTGGTGTGGAAACAATTCTATCCATATCCACATCAAAGGGTTGTTTGGTATGAACTGGTCAAAACAAAGTAAGATGAATTTATTAAAAGGACTAAAATTTGGTTTCATCACTCGTATAAGTCTTGATCAGGATACTTTTGAAGAATATGCTAATATTGTTGGCACCAGATTCAATCCTAATATGGAGGAATTCCTAAATCTATTATACCCACAATTGAGAAGTACAATATATGATTGTATGATTCAATACTTGGTGCATTATCCAGGAACAGGATATCATTTCCCTAGGATTGAATTATATCCTCTTGAAGCCAGATGGAGACCAGAAGTAAAAATTGAAAATATGGAAATCAATCTCAAACCAACACTCCTTGCCAGAAGAGTGGAATTAGACCAGGCTTATTCTCAAGATTATGTGGTTCAAATTGATTATGCTTTTAACCCCAGAACTAAAGATTGGGTCCAAGCATATCATGAGTTGCCAGATCAATTATTAGATTTGATACCATTTTGATGGCTAGCACATGGGCTTGTCAGTGATGTGATGTCACCCACGTTAAGATGTGACAACAGGATGCAACCCTGTCTTAAAAAGCAAGATCCCTGTAGCCACTTACGGGTATTAAGTGGGCCCTTCTCACTCACGGGTGTCCTAAAAGTGACTTTCTTTTCCCTCCGCTGAAATTTTTAAGCTTCATTGATTGCAAAATCTTATTGGCTTCTAGGGCTTGATTAGAAATGTCATCACAGAAAAGATCTGTTAATAGCCATTTGAACTCATCAAATCCAACTTGAAATATATCATCTTTTCCCAAATTTTTAGGATCCACTAGAATGGGATCTATTGATTGAGCAGTAATGTTTTTAGGCATTGGGCCTTGATCTGGTAAATTATTCCACCAATTTCTCAATTTTCTAGACATAAGCCTTACAGCATAAAGAACCTTTGCAAGTTCTGTCCATGAACCACTTCTTTCAAACAAATTTTCCAATGTGTCAGTCCATGTACAGATAGCTTCATATGGATTAACTAATTTATCAATGTTTAAGAAATAACCACTGGATGCATAAGGTCACATCTGCTCAGGCTTGAGGTTCTCCGTGACTGGTTCTTGCATTTCAATATCCATGGTTAACTTCTTTAATGATTCCCATGGTTCTTTTTCTTCTATTTGCTTATATTAAGAAAAATCTAAAACAATTTCCTCAAAGTCATTATTTATAGAGGAATCAGAGTCACTAGGACTGTCAGAAACAATCAAAGTATCTACATCAGAAGATTCAACATCATATTCTTTATTTGCATAACCAAGTTCATCGATGTAGATTGGTTCTTATTGTTCTTCCTCTACTCCCAATTCTGCTAGCCAATCTTTGAGTGGTTCTTCTTTATTAGCCAAAGTATGCTCTTTAACCTTAGGCATAGAGATATGGGGAGTTGGCCTATGTAAAATTTTCCTAGAGGTTGAAGCTTTTTCTTCTCCACTGTGCAGAGGTTTACTTCTTTGGATTAAAACCTTCTTTGGTTTGGGAGGTTCTACAGATTTTCCTTTTTTCTCTTTGTCTTCTTCTTCTCAACTATCCTTACCAACCTCGGATACTGATGTAGAGGAAGGTGGATACCTTCTCAAAATGACTCACAAATGATCTTCAAATCAATTTCAAAATGGGTTTCAAAGAACTCATCAAAATTCCACCATATAGCATGTCCTCCCTTGTAGCACAGGCAACCTAGTTTAAGCCACTTTACACTCACGCTTTCCAAAACACTTAACAAATAAAATATGTATTTAGACACCCATTAAGTACTTACATAACATAATTCAATATCAGATATAACTCCCTTGGACCAGTTTAGACTTCCAATACATCACCATGGGAAAAACAAGGAAAATAGGTCAATTTAACAAAGGAAGTACCCTTCAAACTTATCCAATCATCTTGAAACATTGGGGAAGAAAATTAAATGGCTCAAAACCACATAATCCAAGTTTTTAGACCTCTATGACACCTCTAACATGCTCCAGCACAAACCCATCCTCAACTTGCCTCAAAAACTAGGGCTTTTTGATTCTAGGTCTTCCAAACACTTCCAGGTCTTAAATTTTAACTTTTCACCATTCATTCAACATTACTCAACTACTGAAACTCAAAAACATATCACTTGTTAAGACAGATTCTCCACTGCTATACCCTAGGGTCCATCTTCATGCCTTTTTCATGCTAAATCACTGTGCACACTTCAGTTTTCCATCTTTCCTGCACATTTATATTGTTATTCCAGTATGTTACATGTCATATGTGATCAATTTCATATATTTTCAGTCATTATACTCCATGAAATGGATCATTCCATCATTAAAACTCTCAAAATAGGGCAAAATCTGCACTTTTCCTGTGGACAATCAGCAAAAAACATACAAGGATTGATCCCTATTGTCTTTCAGAGCATTCAAGGGTTATAAATCATGCAAATAATAGTCCTCAATCCATCACCATGAATTAAACTTCAATAGGAAATCAATAAACTACCAAAAAAAACACAAAATAATGCAAAAAATTGTAATTTACTGCTTTTTTCTGAGAACAGTCCGTACAACTCTTCTTCCAAGATGACCAACCCCATAAAAATGAAGATTTTAGGGTTATAAACCCATTCTCCAACTGATCCAACCGAATTGGATTGATTACAATGCTTTATTAACTCTAAAACACTCAAAACTCTCTTTCCCGCCTAAACCAAAATTTGAAAATTTGAAATTACAAACTCTCATTTTATTAACATCTACCCCCTAAAAACTATTGGATATTCAATATCCAAGTTTATTTGACCTATTTAAAACATAAGATCACAAATCTAACCCCTGGAACATAGTTTTCCCTTTACATTGCATTTTTTAAAACTAGATTCCTTATCAGGAGCATTAGAACTTTTAACATTCTTATTACATTTATTCATACCAAACGCCATTATAGGCTCCAATACATCATAATTGATGCTTTGACATGCTTGGAAGGTCCTCCTAACCCCTGCACTCTCCTGGTTCTTGAAGTGCTCCTTGAAGGCCCTGGGTGCTCCTACACCAGATACTCTTATTTTCTTTGTAAGAATCCTTATCTTTTCTAATTTCTTAGCAACAAAGTCTAAGAGATTCTTATTCTCAATATCGAAAACCTTTCTAGAGGTTTCATTGGTCTGCTGATCAGAATAAATATGGGTAAGGTAGTTGTCTTGATGTTATTGTGTAGAGATAACAATTTTTACACTGTTATGAACTTGAGTAACATCATAGCTGACATTGGTAATGTCATTAGACAGAGTTCCACAATAGTGGTCAACATTCTTTATAGTAGTAAAATACTTTTGTTGATCTTCAGAGACTATTTCTATCTTATTTATAGTTTCTAAAGCCTGGTCACCACTAAATCTAATACCTATAGCCATGTCATCTATATTTTCTTGTGTAGAGATCATCCTACAACCAGATTCTGTGTATGTCACTATAGGTGGTCGATGTGTGTATAGATAACTTAATACTATTTTTCCTCCTTCCAAATTTTTAGTTGGGGTAAGTTATACAGAAGCAAATACAAATGTTGATGACTTTGGTAGACATATTGATTCAACTGGCTTTGATATAGGTTTCCCTATCATTGAAAAAATCATAAATCAGTCCCAACCAAAGTTCCAAGAACTTCCAACTCCTTCCAGAAGTGTGTTCTCTGAAAAACCCCGTACACAAAGTCATAGGCTTGCTAGCATAGATCTTCAGGCATTACCTAATGAAACATTGTTTGAACAGCTGGAAGCTTCGACTAGTAGATGACCAAGCATGTTCACTCGATCTTATTCCATGTCACACAATTTCCCAAGAACATCCAATAAGCCATATCTTGACTACACTCTAGAAGAATCAATAGGATCTACTCAATTCCCCATGTATAGGCAACCATTTGTAAATCCATATCCTTCCTGAGCATCTTTGGCAACCCTCTCTGATCTCAGTAGTAATCCAGAACTTATGGATAGGTTAGCTCGACAGGTTAGTCAAAAGCTTTCCTTGACCCCAAAAGCAGAACAAAAACAAGATCAAAAAGGAAAAGGTATCAAACTCACAAAAATGGGAGAGAAAAGTTGCATGATGAAAGAAAAGACACCTAAGTCAAAACTCCCACGGGCTGGATCTGAGAAAAAAAGTAAATATAAGATGGAACTCAACAATTAGGAACAAGAGATTATCAGTTATGAACCAGGTAGATGGCCTACTCCTAAAAATTTTACAGTCATCAATCCTAATCGGAGATTGTGGGGAAAATATGAAGCCAGACTTCATACAGAGCTGGGAAAGAAACAAAAGAATTCTGAAGCCCAAAGAAATTGGATGGCACAATGGATGATCTCTGCACAAGAAAATATAGATGACATGGCTGTAGATATTAGATTTAGTGGTGACTAGGCTTTAGAAACTATAAATAAGATAGAAATAGTCACTGAAGATCAACAAAAGCATTTTACTGCTATAAAGAATGTTGAGCACTATTGTGGAACTTTGTCTAATGACATTACCAATGTCAGCTATGATGTTACTCAAGTTCATAATAGTGTAAAAACTGTTATCTCTACACAACAACATCAAGACAACTACCTTACCCATATTTATTCTGATTAGCATAGATATTTTATATCACATATGATTAATTGATCATTTTATTTATATCATATTTATTACATATTTTCTATTTTATTCTTCCCCTTTTCATTTTTATATTTGGTTTCTCCTATATTATCTAGATAAGTAGCTACATGTCCTTATATATAGCTTTGTAACTTATCATCATTCAAAAGGTACCATACAGTATCATATTGTGCTACAATAACCTTTCATTTACTATTATATTATTGAATAATTTCACATGTGTATGAATCTTGAGTTTTTGCATGTATGATGATTGTTCATGTAGATGAATTAAAATTATGCAAGATTAATTTTTTTCTGGTTTTAAAGTTCAATTTGTATATTAAAAATGTTTTATTTTTGAAAAGATAATTTTTTAATTTTTTTTGTTTTAATTTTATGTAATTCTCTATTTATATATATATATATATATATATGGCTGATGATCAGGGTTCACATCACTCCACTCAGTTTGAGGAGGATGCTCGGACTAGGTATGGGTTTTATAATGATAGCATTAGGAGATTAGAGAATGCTTTGAGATGTTTGAACCAAACTATACATAACTCCCCTATTTTTTCCAAAAGAGATAGATTAGTTAGTATTCAATAGGAGATTACACGTATGATTGAAACGATTTGATCATACAATCCATAGGATGTTAGCATTGAGGAGTTTTATAGACCCCTTTCTAGGAGTGTTATTGGCACTGAGAAAATTCCATATGTTTCTAGGAGAGTTTCACTATATAATGTGCATAGCATGTTCCCTCATTATATGGGATGAGATAAAATTAGAGGATATATTGTTACTAGGTGTACATATGAGCTTGTTGCTCCATTTATATATCTTAGATGGTTGGAAACCCAACATAGAGAGGAAAAGTGAGAAGGGCTTTGGAGGTGGTGAGGGTTTTGAAGTGACCCGTGTTAGGATTCGCTCGTGGGTGTGGGGGAGCCTTGGCCCTTCTCCACGCAATTTTTCCTCTTCCAAGTGTACAATCCATAGTGACTTAGTGCTATTGGGCTTAATCACCCTATGCAAAATGTATTTTCCTCTGCCCTGGCCCATGTGAGGTTGGTTGGGTGAAACTGAATAATCATGGAGGGGGTATAGATCCCCCTGATGGCTTGCAAAAAGGGATAAACGATGTTTCAAATGGAAACTCTTGAGCCAGGTCCTTCAGAGACAGAGTCACGGGTGAGGAGGTGGTGTTTTTGGTTGGGGCCAGATTCATTGTGCAGGTGGGTGAAGGTGAAGAAGATGGGGGATGTAGAAGAGGTAAGTTCCCCCTGGTTCCTCTAAAATCAATGTCATGATTTCAAATTCTAAATTATCTTCATTCTTTGGATAAAAAATAAAATACAAAAATCCAAAAAAAAAAAGGATTGAAAACAATAAAGAAAAAAAATTATCTTTTAGTGAAAACCACTTCGGTGGCGCTTTGGGCAAGTACCTTGGTGAAAACCTAGAAAACATGCACCTTTTGTAAATAAGCACCTTCCATCCACCCGAATCTCTATGACTTGTTCTGCATCATCCATCTATCACACTCCCACCATCCATTTATCTCCATCCATCACCCATCTGCATCTACATCATTGCTTGATCCTGTGTTCGTGGCATGATCCCTCCTAGTACTACTCAACCCATTCTTAAGGTCAGTTTGTCCTACCTATATCAAATTATTCTATTGCATCACACTGGGGGAATGTTCTCATTGGATTAGATTCGTGTATATTCCTGAAGTCTTCCTAAAATCGAAAAATCCAAAAACATCAGAAAATCCAAAAATCCAAAAATAGGTAAAAAAGTCAAAAAATATAGTCATCTTGTCGAACTATGGGTCTTTGAGCTCTGAACATAGGCAAGGTTGATCTTTGATCATCCCCTGAGACACTTAGGTTAGTCCTTTAGGAGTTTGTCATAATAAATTGGCAATCCATTTGTTAATATCTCATCAATAATCGAGTCTATGTCAGTTGAACTACGTGGTATCCACGTGTATAACGTAGGAAAGGCTAATCTTTGATCAACCCCCAAGTCCCCTAGGATAGGTCCTTAGGTTAGGTTCTTGGTCAAAATCTTAGAAAACACCAAAACATTGGAAAATTTAAAAATCAAAACATTGGAAATACCAAAAATAGCCTCAAAGCATTTCAAAAAAACACCAAAAACATCCAAATATTTGAAAAATATCCATCCATCCCATCTCACTTTCACCTGCAATAAATATCCACTCATAATAAATCAATCATCATCCTCAACTTTTGGTAAAACAATTGAAAACAAGTCTAGCAGGATAAAAGTGAAAACTAAAACATCAAGGTCTCGAGTCTAGGTCAGTACATAAAAAAGTTGGTCAACTCTTGGTATTAATAGCCTATCATCCAATCAATCCCAAAATCATCTGATAACATCATGTCCTAGGATTCATCCTTCCTACAATGGACATCAACATTAGGCATCACTGTAGTTTAGTCTTGGCTAGCGGTATGAAGAACATTAGCTTGTTCATTTACTTGATCTTTGTCTTTTTGAATTATCTTATTACGCTCATTCCAATGACCTCTTGATGATGTCCAAGCAAAAGGGATTTAGAGACAAAGGAATGGGGCAACGATCATTGTCTCTTTTATCTGTTTTGCTTTTTGGATATTCTTGTAATTTAACCTTGGTCATGCATGCTTTGTTTGGATTGTGGGGAGGGTGTTTTAGGTGTCTTGTTGACTACATAGGAAGGATTTCCTTCCTATGTTTTGGTCTAAGATGTTTGGAATATCTGAACTACATTTTAAATGAGGTTTCGTATGTCAAGTGTGAACAAGAGTGCTCCTATTTGATTGTTGGGTCAAAGTCCATCACACTAGGTGCAACGCCATCCTGGTTCTTTATACCTTGATGCATTGTGCCTATGTGTTTTATCAAACATTAGGTAAATAGCCCTTTTAAAATACCAATTCCTAATAAGAAAATCATCATCATCATCCTCATCATCATCATAATGTAGGCTTGTTGGATCTCATTTCTTCTTTCTTCTTTCTGTGCTAACATTGTACCATGACAGTTAATCACAATCATCACTAATGCATCCATCCTACATCCACAAACTATTAGCATACCTTATATCATATCATGTCATATAGGAAACATTGATCATCTCACATACATTACATTTCATTATCACATAATATAGATTGGTTATTCTAAACATCTCATAAATCATACATTTGCATCATTACATAATCATATAAACATTAAAAGCATCATCCCATAGGCATCATCATATCATAATCATAAGCATCAACATATCATCCATATAAGCACCATCATCACATAGGCATCATCATATCATATCATGTGCATCATCATGTCATCCATATATATTGGAAAAAGTATCAAAAAAAGAAAAAGAGCATATCATACATCTCATGATCATAAACATATATCATCATCATCCATTAGGTGCATAATATAGATCTATTAGTCTAAGCATCTTACATGTCATAACATTTACATTCATTTCATCCATACATGATCATCATAAGAAGTGCATAGAAAAGAGAAATGCATCCATCCATAAACATCACATAATATAGAGTCACATCACATGTAGAACATCACATATAGAAAAATAAATACATCCATCCATCATGCATAAATAAAGTAGAACACATCACCATATATTGAATCGAATCATATCATATATATCAATAATGTAATTATCATGGTACAAGTCAGGATGTGTATGAATCAATCAAAATATACAATTCCCATAGGTCTATCAAAATGGAGCCTGTGGATCACAAAAAGAATGGTGTCTCTGATAAAAAATGCGAGCTAGCCCTGATGGTTGCTCCCTCACCCAATTGTCTCTTGGGATGGTCTTGCCTCTGCCCTATCTACTGTGAGAAATCTGGCACCCAGGCTACTCGAGGCACTACCTAATGATAATGTAATCTATAGTAATTTTCCTCTTTCAATTCATCCCAGTACATGCGTGTCGGGACTGTCTTTCCTTGAGTTGTGACTGTCATTCTCTCAAGCTGTTGTTGTTGACCCACCTCCTGATCCAACTGTAACTCTGCAACCTATCTCTATTGTACAGCCTGATCCCACTCTATTCAGGCCTAATCTCTCTCAGCCGTCAGTGCAGCAATTTGTGCCTAGAGCTATTGAATCAGTGTGTCCTTCTAGTATGGATGAGGTGGTGGTGGCAGTGGTGGATGCTGCTGATTTCTTTGGGTGGTTGTTGGTCCCTAGGTCCATCTCTCCATTGGTCCCTAGGGGAATCCCTCTACTAGTCCCTAGGGGCATCCCTCTACCCTCGCTGATCTGGAGGTGGTCCACCTCCTCCTCTGCCTTTGTCTCCATCCTTGTGTCCTCGTCCTCCTCACCCCCACCCCTACCCTGTTGTCCAACCTCAGGGTCTCTGTCATGGTAACACTATCCTGGGCACTGTCAATCTAATGGGTGGCCTGAACCAATCACAATATGCTTGTCTAATACCACAGTCTGCTTTCCCTTGATCATATGGCCATGGCCTAGCAACTAGCTATCTAAAATTGTCAATAGCCTCTTGTGGTGGGATTGTTTGACCCCATGTAGTCTCTCTCGTGGTGCAAGCAAAAATAGCAACATATTGATCGTCTAGCCGGTCCTAAATATCTTCAAACTACCTGGCCACCTGATCTAGCAGGTAACACTCAATGATAGTATGCTCCCTACCCTACATAATCCTATCCTTCCTCACATAAAATAGTTGTTGTACATCATCGTACCAAGTGGGAATCATGAGCCAAGGCCTCCATCTGAAGACGGTCATCTCGTCAATCACCCTCCTCTAGTGAGGCATACCAATTTCTCCTGTGTGGGAGAATGTTAGGCTACCCCTATATCTCTAGACTATTGGGTTGTCTGGATCCACATCAACAACTGTAACTCATGGGTGAAGCACAAAAATGTGCTCCTAGGCCTAGATGTGTAAAAGAGTAACTTCAGTGCCAATGGCCCTGCTGTCACAGTAGGTGAACTCGTCCAAATCATGATAAAGTGAGGCTAGCATCACTAGTCTCCACGCAAGGAACTCTCTCTGAAAGAGCATCCGCTCCCAAGCAAGACCCCATCCTAGACTGAAATATCAGTCACACCAATCTAGTGCTACAAGTCCTGAAATGATAGTGGCCATGATCAATCGAGATATCAACACCTGGCCTCTATATCACTCAAGCTCGATCTGTCACTCAACAAAGATGATCTCATCCAATCCCATAATCTCATAGGAAGCATTGGTCCTAGCCTCCATGTCATAAATCACCCTCTCATTATGGATGGGTAGTCAAAGAATCCGCCAGACATCCTCCAGCGTGATGGTTGCCTCACCTATGGGGAACTAAAATGATGACGTCTCACTGTGCCATCTCTCTACCAATGCGGTCAGCATGCCTAGATGTGTCCTAATGGAAGGTGCGTATTTGATGTACCATAGCCCCATCGCCCAAGGTGCTCCTGAAGAAACTTGTGCAATCTAGACAATCTACTCAGTATCAGGGATCGATGCTCACGTGAATGTACTAGCTATGTGTCCTCCTACACTAGTAAAGCCACAACTTGAAGTTTCGTAAAAAATATTAATCCTTTTGAAGTTTTCATGACGGAAACAACAAAGTCGTCATTGTTTGCAAATGCATCACTGTTTGGAAGCTCCAAACTATGCCGTTGGAACCCTCTAAACTCTAAACTCTGTCACAACATTGCAGTTTGACCACACACCTATTTGACCAAAAACCCTAAATTGCTAACTGATCCGCGGTGGCGCAATTTGCATATGTGGCACCATTTGGAGTTGGACCTCTTAATCTCTAACTACGCTATGGTAGTGCCATTTGCAAAAGTGACACAATTTAAGGCTGCATGATGCTAATTTAACCCTTTAAGTAGTGCCAAACTGCACCATTGGACTTGTTTGATATTCTAAGCCTAATAACTGTGCACAAAAATTGAAAAACAAGTTGAATTAGGATCACATACCACTGGTCCTGCACTTGGAGGTTGCTAGAAGACTCACACATGCTCGGACATGTGTCGTGGAAGCACTCATTGCGCCATCTTGCACGAAGGTCAAAGCTCAAAATGATGAAATTTCTATAGGTTGAGTGTGCAAATGAATTGAAAGTGACCCCTCGAGGGCTATTTAAGCATGGAAATTAGGGTTTTTTTACCTTGATTAGCGGTCAACCTAGGGTTTTGCACTCCTGATCTCGTTTTCACCCAATCGAGGCTCATTTTGCATTGCTTTTTCACATTTTTGCTTGTTTTTGGCATCTTGGAACCCTTTTGGACCCATTGGGCAACTTGTCCTCTTTCTTCGTGAGATCACCCAAAAATCCAAATTTTCATCTAATCTCTCGAGGGGTTAGTATACCAGCATAATTTTGTCGTTGGGGCAGCAGTGGGGCATTTGAAAAAATAAAAAAAGTTTTGAATTTTGATCTTAGCAAGGTTATTCTTTGAACCAACACAGTAGGTACATTGCTTCAAAGAGGGGAAAAATGTAGACAAGTAAAATATATTGATTGATCTCGTGCACCTGATCTTGATTTACTAACATCGATTCATCCTGAATAATCTCCTTTGCTAACCATTTAATCAAATAATCTTTATTTGATTAAATTCATCATACTTCGTCTTTTAATTAAATAAATCCATTTTATCTAATTAAATCACTATCTCCTATTAATTGAATAAATCACTTTGTTTAATTAATCTTCATCATCATCCTCTTTTAATTAAATAATTCATTTTATTTAATTAAGCTCTAAGGTCATATCCTTTAATTGAATAAATTAACATTTATTTGATTAAGTCTAACATCATCCTCTTTAATTAAATAAATCCAACTATATTTAATTAAGTCTAAAATCATTATCCCTCTCATTTTGATTTATTTAAATCCTAAAATCTAAATAAAATTGTCAAATTAGCTAACCTCCATTAAAATTAATCAAATCATGATTAATCCTAATCCTAATCCATCAAATCCTTTAGCTTTTGCAACTTTCTCATGAAAATAAATTTAATTAATTTATAAGTCATCTATTTTCATTCAAAAAGGCATCAAAGGTTGGAATATTCCTAAAATTTGAAAATCTCCCTCCAAAGGACTTGTCCATCCAACAAGGCATTAAAGGCCTCTTACATGTCCTTTTCTTGAGCCAAGTGGCTTTTATTTCATCTTTCATCTCTCTCCAACATGTCACTTCTCCAATTTTGAATTTCCACCTAATTGCATTAATGCTCACATTCATCAAAATGTGCTCAACCTTTGTCCACTCACATGTTGACAAGTGGCATTGTGTAATTGGTTGGAGTTTAATCCCACATTCATCCATTTGGTATTTTCTTTCATCTTTCTCTTCTATAAATAGAAGACTCTCATATTGATTTGGGATCCACAATCTTAAGCATTTGATCCACCACTTATGCAAAGTTATCATTTTCATTTTTTTGAGCAATATTTATCCATTATCATCCATTTTCATAGTTTATCATCATTTTATAGCTAGGTTATGGAGAAATTTCATCAAGGAGCATCACATCTTCACCATTGATCATCAAGCTTGCAAGGAATTGGGAAAGGGCTATTTTCCACATCAAAATAGCACCAATTCCCCCATGGGATTGAGAGTTTGTTTATTTTGAGCAAGATTAGATAGCTTTTACTTGTGTTCTTCATGTTATTTCTTGTTCTTGATATTTCAAATGAATCTTATGGGGAATGATGATTTAACTTGCATAATGGACTAATAATGTGTTGTTTGTTTGTGTTTGTGTAGGTATAGGATCACCATTCATAGTTATAAGTGATTCCACTTGATCAAATTCATTTGCAAAAATCATTTAAGAAGATAAAAGCATTGAAGACGAGAATTGGAGTGATCGAAGTACTTGTGTCTTGGTGTGCACAAAAACCCTAGCCAAAAAATGATTAAATGTATTTAAGTTTCTATCTACCCTAATTTCAAAAAGAATCTTCAATTTTTTGGAAAGATGTATACACTGCAAGTGGTAGAGGTTTCAAAATGTCCTTAGACCAAATTCAAGATGCATCTAGACAAATCTTTGATGGGTAATCCGAATGGTGCATTTTCACACAAAGGATGTTAGGGCTTATATTCAAATAAAAATGGAGTATAATCAAATGAAGACGAATAATTTATGGTTCAAAGAGCTCACTGATGATGATTTTGATATAAAATTGGAGTTTGGGATTTTGGTGGAGAAGAATCTTGACATCTAGAACAAGTTTCCCATACTTTTCTATGTGGATGAATGGGTGAGATACACCCTAAGAAGAATTAATGACAAGTTCCTCTTGTTGGAAATCCCACACTTGATTAACAAAGAAGCAATCAAGGTTGTGACTGGTGTATGCTCAACCAGACCAATTCCAATACTTAAAACTGTGAAAAATGAGATTGTGATGGAGAATACAAGTGCAAAGTATGATAGGAGATCCCTCATCGCTAAAGACATTAAAAACCTTTTTACGCTTCCATGATGATAGGGTACAAACTGTATTTCACACATAGGGAGAACTTTGTATCTGCAACCACCATCAACATAGCTTATGAGATGGTCAAGAAGGGTGAAAACTATTATTTGTGTAAATTGTTGAGATTGCAGCTACTAGAAAAATTGTAGAAAAAAAGGATTCCAAGTATGCTTTTAAATTTGGAAATTTAATCATTTTTTTGTTATTTTACTTTTGGAATGAAGTACCTAGAACAAAGAATTCAATGTGGCTACGAGACATACTTGTAGCCCATCAAATTAGAGATTTTTTTTGGATTGGGAGATTTAAAAGCTCAAAATAATTCCCTTTGGGGGTTCTTCAAAACCTTTTAGGAGAAGATGTAGGCAGGGAAAAGGGTACCTAAGAAAATTGTGGAGAGGTATCAAAAGGATATTATCTTTTTTGTTACCAAAGATGAATGCATAATGGAGGCTATTAAGCCTAGCATTGTGTGTATCCTGACACTAGGATACGAGGTCACTCCAGATAGAATCATTGGTTTAGTTGATATGTTGCTAAAAAGTCCTAAGGACACCACTAAATAGAGATTTGGCACTTATGAGGAGAAATATATGATGGTGCACATGGATTAGAGATTGTTGACAAAATGAGCATATAATTTATGGAGGCTATGGGCCTCACATTGGAACAAGTTGAGGTAGCTAAGGCCAAGTCTAGTGCTCTGGGAGGATCATCGAGTGTAAGAATATTTGGTAGAATAGCCACCACTCCTTTGGATACCTCAAAGTCCTTCGGGATAATGCCTTCATCTAGTGGAACAAAGAGGAAGGAGACAAGAACCTCTGCAAGAAAAACCAATTCTTCGATGAAGGAAATGACCTCTTCGATAAAGTGGCAAAAGAGACATGAGAAATAAAAGGTTGTTTTGACAACACATCAAACTAGCCTAGTGAAAAGGAGAGTTAAAACCAAGGCAACTAGAGAGTAGTACTTGGGTGTGAATGTGGAGAAAGAAGAAGAAGAAGAAGGACCTCAACTGGTCCGCAAGAGGAAAGGTGAAGCTTCACAAAGTAAAGCAAGTTCAAATAAGTAAAGGACTGATATCATGGATATAGATGAAGAGGAGGAAGTAGAAAAGGAAAAGAAAACATTTGTTATCCACATGAGAGAGAAGAAGGAAAAATCAAGAAAGAAAAGGATGTCAGAAGAGAAGAAGAAGCAAAATAAGAAACCATTGTAAAGTATCTCATAGTAGAAGCCATTGTAAAGTATATTATATTTCTTGATGTAGATATGAGGAATATAGAAAAACAATTACCTTCAAAATTGTGGAATGTTTTGATGGAGAGGAGACAAGAAGCAATAGAAGAGGCCAAATCGAAGTACTACGCATTAGAAAGGATAAGTGCTCCTTTTTCTGAGGAAAATAAAGCCACATTGGCTACATTGTCAAATAAGGGACTTAGAACAAAACAAAGGGTGACAACACTTATGGGTAGAGATCAAAATGATCTTGAGAGGCTCAAGAAGGAAAGTGTTGAAAAAGTAGCAAACCTAGCACAAAGATTGGGGATGGCTCTAGAAAGAAAAGAGGAAGTGAATGTGGAGATATCTGCACCAAAAGAGAATGTTAAATATGAACAACTTGATGATGCTAAACATGAGCATGAAACAAAAGAAGGGAATGCACAAGATAGTGTTCTTTTAGATGTGGAAGAAACTGTAAAGGAAAATGTTGATGCAAAGGAGAATGTTGGAAAGGATGAAGCTATTGGAGAAGACATTGAAAAGGAGGATACTTCTACTCTTCCTCTAGTAACTAATACACATGTTGAGAGTGTATAAGACCAACTAAAGAAATTAATCCCTCTGGATAATATAGAACAAACTATTGGTGAAGATAATATAGGGAAGAATGATGAGCAGAAGAAGGAATATTCCCTTGGTGATGCGGGAGGAAAGATAGAAGTAGAGACACCAATTACCGTTGGTGAGACAAAGAAGGAATCAAAAGAGAAGACTACATAAGAGAGCACAAAGACTACTATTGAATCCTCTGGAACCTCCAAATATTCTCTAAAGAATCTATTGAATATGCAATTATAGTTCCAACCTATTGTTTCTGCTTAATTTCTACAATTGTCCATGCAATAGGGGAATGTGGAGCTAGATAAGAGTTCACCACTCCACAAGCTTCAACTGGCAGATGTCTTCCACACATTTTCCAAGAAGGAAATAATTGAAACACATTAGAAGAGTGGAAAACTAATTGAGGAGGGTTTGGAGACTCTATAGGAGGCCATACCTAGTACAACCATTGATAGTTCACTATCTGGTATGGAAAACCTAAATTTTTTTATTTATTCTTTCAAAGTATATGCCTCCAGATTAAAAGAAAAAATAGAAAAAGAGTTAGATAATAAAATTGATGAGAAGAGGCTATTGGATATAATAGAGAAGTGTGCCCATGCACATAAAAAAATTTCAAGAAAGTGTCAAGGGTGCATAGGATTGTGTGGAAAAGGCCAAATCCTTATTTCAATTTTTCATGAAGTGGCTCAGGGCCACAAGAGCATAAAGGATGAAATGGAAACAATTGAGTCTTAGATTAATAAAGATTCTAGTGCCTATGGTCCAACACATGACTTGGATGGAAGCACAAGGTCAACTATAGAGGATTTACATGAGAATTTCTTCCAACTGTAAGGGAAAAAAGAGAAGTTCATTTTGTAGTTTGGTAACCTTAGGGACCTAGTGAGCTCAAACTTCATATCTATTTCTAGTGCCTTGGTGAGTGCTGACAAGGCTACAAAGCTCAAACCTATACCTAGCACTTTGAAAGAAGGTGAAGAATGCTTAATGGAGCTAGAGACACAATGCAGAATGCTTGGCACAACCAAGATGATCTGGGAAGAAGGAAAGAAAGATTGGAAATCCCTCATTGAGAAACTGTAAGAGTCAAATTCCTCTGGTTGACAATATTTCTTTTGATTTGTACATTTTAGTTTCTTGTTTCAAATTCTTATGTACATATGTGGATGGTATAAGTTAGATGTTCAGTTTAATTTTTTGTTGGATAGCTCTCCTAAAGGGAGTCAATTTAGTTTTTTAGTTTGTATACATATATATTTGTCAGGGGAAGATTGGGTATGTAAGAAAAGTGTTGTATGCACTCTTTTCCCTTGATGTCAAAGGGGGAGAGTAATTTTGGAGATAATTTTGGCATGTTTCCATCAATGCCAAAGGGGGAGATTGTTGGAAGAATAAAGAGTTTTTCATTGATGCATTTGTTGGCAATATGAACATGTGGCATGAGCACAAGGTGTACAGTTGTACATTACAATTTTTTCATTGATGTCAACATTGTATTCTGATATGAAGACCATTGTGAAGATTGGTTTGGATGGCTTGAACATGTTTGAGGATGATTATGAAAGGAAATTTTGCAAGAAGGTTTGATATGGGGAAAGCAATTGTTATGAAAATTGACTATTAATATAGGTAAATTCTATGTACAAACATCCAATTTTTGGGTCCACATTGGTTTGCTAATTAATATCTTTCTCTACGCTTGTAATATAACTTTGTTAGTTGATAGAGGAATGTAATTCCAAAGTTTCATCTTGTTTTGGCTCCTGGTGTGGAAGTTATGAGCGATATTGATGTATTTGTACTTGTCCACGGATTGGAATTTTTCTTTGCAAATTTGTGGAGATGTTGACAAGTGTCAGTAGAATGTGTATTCTAGATGGTATAGAGTTTGGAGGTCTGTGTGTTTGAATGTGGGTGTACAGTTGGCATTTTTTTATTATTAGGTCATTATTGGTGTTGACCTAATGAGTTTTGTGTGCTGTGGAGTTTAATTATGTGTTCATCTATTATGTGGGTGTTATTTTTAGGTCCATGTTGACCTATTTTGAACTTTTGTGAGTTTTGGATTCTGGCGTAAAGTGTGTATGTATGGATCTTGAGCCGACAAGTTACTTTTTGCATATTACATCTAATTAGGCCGACCTAATTGATGTTGTATATGAAGTGGATATATATGAAGGATCTTTTTGATGTTTTGTGTAGCAGTGACATGAGATAAGTGCTAGTGGATGTGAATTGTGTGAATATAGAGTGAATCCAAAGCATAAAAGAGTACTAAGTTAGATAAATATGAAGTGTGTAAATTCTATATTATAAACTTCATTGAAACTATATTTCATTCATATGTCACATGCAATTATTACAATTCAAAACTTGGTTGTTTTCCATAGTCTCTTCTATCTCTTCTATCTTTAAGTGGGTAGTGAGCCCACTTGGACAATGAGTCCACTTGTAGTGAGCACTTCTGTAATATTCTATAACTAGTTATAATATATTGTGAGCTAATCCTCATCGTGGTTTTTCCAATTTTGGGTTTTCCATGTAAAAATCTAGTGTTCATTTGTTATGTGTTGTTGTTTGTTGCTTTCATGCTTTAATTCATTATTGAAAATTGAATATGCTATGATTATTATATGTTTAAATGTTTAAATAGTTTAAAGGAATATTGATTCACCCCTGGTGTAGGTGCACCAAGTTCATGACAAAGAAGTTAGAAGGTCTATAGTTTGAGTTTGGTGAAATTGGGTCATCTCATTGTAATAAGTCAATTTCAAGGCCATTTTAGTGTTTAGGGAGTCATATTTGAGTCATTTATGTGTTTAGAGATTTTTTAGTGCAATAAAGTGTTAACATGTAAAAGTTGACAAATTTGTAAGTTGCAAAATTACAACAAATTTGAAATGTTAATGATTAGTTTTTGAAAGTTGGTTCTTTGATGGTTGGAGTAGGTTGTGGAAGGTTAGTTTAGTTTTTTTTGGTTAAAATGGCCTCACATGTTCGAGATTGAGGTTGGAGATACTGTATTTGCAAGTAAATCAATAAAATCACATTGTTCTCTTTGCAAAACTCGGTATTTTACTAGAAATCTGATGTTTTCTTGAATTGTACGGTTCCGTATAGAGTGTTTGTGCTCTCTTTTTGATGGAAATTGGTGGGAAGCAAGGTTAACATCATCAAAAACTTGGTTTGGAGTGATTTCAATTTTTTTTGTGCATTTGAGAGGCAATTTACTAAAGGTTGGTCTGTATATCTTGTTTAAGGGTTTTGAGTGCATTTAAAATGGCATTTTAAGCCTTCCACCCACTGTATGATATTGTAACTCAGTGGATAGGCTTAGTTAGGGTTAATAAACATGTTTTCATCATTTCATGTGCAGGGGAGGTCTAGATCATGGCTTTTGGTGATGCCCTAAATGGCATTTTGGGTAATTTTGAATGAAAAAGAGAGGTTAGAGAGGGTAAAAGTGAGAAATATCTTAGGGAAATCAATTTTTATGTTCTTTTAAGTTTTTTGTAGTTTATTTGGAAGGCTTTGAGTTCATTGAGAAGGTCTATTTGGGTCTGTAAGTGGGTTTTTCAATAAACCCTTGCCAAAATTGAGCAAATTGAGGGTTTTGTGGAATGGAATTTGTGGTTTTGTCACCTGGTGAGTGCTTCCCCACTAAATTTATGGTTGTGTGGGTTGTTTGAAATGGGGTTACTTTTTTAATTTGGCCTAATTGGCCTTGTGGACAACATAGTTTTCATGATTTGTGAAAGTTGTTCCAAAGGAGTCCTATGTGGGTTTGATGTATGTTGAAGAGGGATTAAATGGGTGCTTAGATTGATGGTTAGTTGTAGAGGTTGCTAAGGAAATCTGAGAGTTAAGTTGGGAAAATTGGGTCTGTAGACCTACAAGAGGGTCTAGGTGAGAAGTTAGAAAATAAGCCAAAATTGGTTTTGTGAGAAGAAAGGTGGTTTTTAAACCTTAGTCTTGTGAAAGTGAGGGGTTTTCCAACATAGGTTGCTATCAATTGGTATCATATAAAAGGAAGTAGGTCTCTTGAGGGAGAAGGTTAAAGGTTTGTGTGCAAGGAAAATTTGTAATTGGAGGAATCAAAATGCCTCCTAAAGGAAGCATTGTTGTTAAGAAGATTGATAACCAGGCTAGAGAATTAGAAGCCTTGAAGAAGGAGGTAGCTACATTAAAGTCTAAAGATGGAGTGGATATGGATGAGAGTGATTCTGAAGAGGAAGAAACCTCTAGTGAAGAAGAAGAGTTGGATCCAGAGGATGTGAGGATGTTGAAGTTACCAAAGGTTGTGAAAGGTGATGGGCATGGAAAAATGGACTTGCCTATGTATGGAGGAAAACTAGATGGTAAAGAGCTCTTGGATTGGATAGGAGCCATGGAGAATTTCTTTGAAAGTGAAGAGATAGATGAAGAACACAAAGTGAAGAAGGAAAAAACCAAGTTGAAGGGACATGCTTTGCTATGGTGGAATTTTGTGCAAGAAGAAAGGCAGAAAAAGGGGAAGGCTAAGTTCACTTTTTGGGAGAGGATGAAGGAAAAAATCAAAGGTAAGTTCTTTCCTAATGATTACAATGTTAAATTGCTTAAAATATTTCAAAATCTTAGGCAAAAGGATCTAGATGTGCAAGTATACACCAAGGAGTTCTATAGGTTAAGTATAAGAACAAAGCATGAGGAAGATGAGGAAGAAAGAGTAGCAAGATATCTTAATGGTCTAAGGTATAATATACAAGATGAAATTAGTTTGATGACACCAAAAATAGTAGAAGAATGTTTTCAAATGGCTATAAAGGAAAAAGAGAAAGTGAAGAGGAGACAAGAGAAGGAAACAAGAGGATGAGGTAGTACTTCTAGGGGTAGAGGTACTTTTTCTACACCAAAACAGTCCAATAAAGAACAAGAAGATGTTGGTAAGGGTAAAGAACAAGAGGCTGAATCTAGAGGTGGATGGAGAGGTGGAAGAACAAGCTTTAGGGGAAAGAATACTGTTCAAGGAAGTGGTTTAAATGTGTTTTTAGGAAGATGTTATAACTGTGGTAAGTTTGGAAATCCATCTTTTAAATTTCCTAAGAAGTTTGGTGCTGATACAAGTGGGGGTGAAAAGAGAGTTCAAATTTTGCAAGAAGATGAAGAGTAAAGTGTCAATTCTCCAAGTCGTAATTGTGTTCCTAAAGTTTGTGAGAGTTTGATGTTGCAAAGACAACTCTTGAAGGCCTCCAAGGAGAAAGAACCATTGCAAATGAGAGATCTTTTCAAGACCACCTACAAGAGAAAAGGTAAAGTATGCAAGTTAGTAATAGATTCAAGCTCCATTGATAATATAGTATCAAAGGAAATGGTAGATAGGTTGGGTTTGGTAAAATTTCCTCATCAAGCACCCTATAAGGTGTCATGGTTAAATGGTGATTAGTCACTTCTAGTCAATGAGAAAGCTTTAGTAGAATTTCATATTGGAAGATACAAAGATAGGGTACTTTGTGATGTTCTACCAATGCAATGTTGTCATCTATTGCTTGGACAACCATGAAAATTTGATAAACATGTTGTGTATGATGGATGGGATAATACATATTAGATTGAGCATGAAGGTAACTCATTTACTTTTTTCCATTGCAAGAAAATAAGGAGTAGATAAGGGAAGCAAAGGTAATCATGATGGGTAATAAAGAGTTTGTGAAGGTTAAGGATAGGAAACAAGAAGAGTGTATACAAGGTGAAGATGTCAAAATAGTGAGTTTGAAAGGTGTCTCAGTATTGGAGAAGAAAAAATATGTGATGATGGCAAGGGCAGGCCAAGAAAGGCCAATTTTTTTTTTGTTTGTGAAGACTTCAAATAGCTTAGAGAAGTGTGAAAATATCATGGTTGGGACAATGTTATGTCCACTTTTTGGAAGAAAGGTTGATGGGTAGGTGTATTCCATCAATATAGAGGTCAAATTCTCTAATAAAACATAAGAATTTGGTACTGAAAGTCTGAGAAGAGATGCAAGGACAAAGAGTGAAGTGAACAGGGGTACTTGATCAAGGCATTTAAATGAATTCAGGAATGCAAGGATGATGAAAGAAAAATTTCAAGGACCAATAGGTAAGTGATTTTTTGCAGGTATGACATCGGTTTCAGGTGAGAGTGATGGTGGAAAGCTTGAGGTAGGTTTGTTTACAGAAAAGAGACAATGGCAAGGTGGATACAAGTTAAGCAATGCAAGAATTAGGTATTTGGTCCCACAGAGGAGATCTTCAGTTCAAGGAGAATTTGTAAGGAAAATTCATGCTATGAAAGAACTAGGTTTGAGTTAGTTTGGTCCCCATGGAATGTGAGGTTTCTTTTAGTGGAGGTGTATGGTGCACGTGCACCAAGTTCATGACAAAGAAGTTAGAAGTTCTATAGTTTGAGTTTGGTGAAATTGGGTCATCTCATTGTAATAAGGCCATGTAAAGGACATTCTAGTGTTTAGGGAGTCATATTTGAGTCATTTGTGTCTTTAGATATTTTTTAGTGCAATAAAGTGTTAACATGTAGAAGTTGACAAATTTGTAAGTTGCAAAATTACAACAAATTTGAAATGTTAATGGTTAGTTTTTCAAAGTTGGTTCGTTGATGGTTGGAGCCAATTGTGGAAGGTTATTTTAATGTTTTTTTGGTTAAAATTTCCTCACATGTTCAAGATTGAGGTTGGAGAGACTATATTTTCAAGTAAATCGATAAAATCACATTGTTCTCTTTTCAAAACTCAGTATTTTACTAGAAATCTAATGTTTTATTGAATTGTACGGTTTTGTACAGAGTGTTTGTGCTCTCTTTTTTATGGAAACTCATGGGAAGCAAGGTTAACATCATCAAAAATTTGGTTTGGAGTGATTTCAATTATTTTTGTGAATTTGAGAGGCAATTTACTGAAGGTCGTTCTGTATACCCTATTTAAGAGTTTTGAGTGCATTTAAAATGGTATTTTAAGCCTTCCACCCACTGTATGCTATTGTAACTTGGTGGATAGGCTTATTTAGGGTTAATAAATTTTGTTTCATCTTTTCATGTATAGGGGAGGTTTGGATCATGGTTTTTGGTGATGCCCTAGATGGCATTTTGGGTGTTTTTGAATGAAAAAGAGAGGTTAAAGAGGGTAAAAGTGAGAAATATTTGAGGGAAATCACTTTTTATGTTCTTTTAAGTTTTTGAAGGTTATTTGGAAGGTGTTTAGTGCATTGAGAAGGTCTAGTTAGGTCTGCAAGTAGGTTTTTCAATAAACCTTGCCAAAATTGAGCAAATTGAGGGTTTTGTGGAATGGGGACTTAGAGGGCGAACCCTTGAAGATAAGTTGGAAAATTTGTGGTTTTGTCACTTGGTGAGTGTTTTCCCACTAAATTTTTGGTTATGTGGGTTTTTTGAAAGGGGGTTACTTTGTTAATTTGGCCTAATTGTCCTTGTGGACAACGTAGTTTGTATTATTTGTGAAATTTGTTCCAAAGGAGTCCTATGTGGGGTTGATGTATGTTGAAGATGGCTTAAATGGGTGCTTAGAATGATGGTTAGATGTAGAGGTTGCTAAGGAAATCTAAGAGTTAAGTTGGGAAAATTGGGTCTGTAGACCTACAAGAGGGTCTAGGTGAGAAGTTGGAAAATAAGCCAAAATTGGTTTTGTGAGAAGAAAGGTGGTTTGGAAACTTTAGTCTTGTGAAAGTGAGGAGTTTTCCAACCTAGGTTGCTATCAACCCCCCTCTTAGCATTTTGGGTGTTCAACAGAGTTGGCATTGCTTGAGGACAAACAATTTTGGGAAGAGAGGACTTGCAATGTCCTTTTAAGGTCCATTCTACTATTATTAAAAATTTCAAAGACCCTTGGAGAATGCCAACTTTAGCATGTAAAAGGATTCTGAAAATGGTAGTGAGTTCAAGAGATCAAGATGAGACCAACAATACTTTTTGGATGTAATTTCAAAATATCAGAAGCTCTCCACACTTCATGGAGAAGTTTTCTATTTTTTGAAAGAACCAAGTTTCATAAATTTTGACATCTTGATAGCTTAAGAATATTTTGGAACATGCTCATAATTCATATTTGGTCCATTTTAATATTTTTTTGTAACTTTGGTTGGATGTGTGGATAATAATTAAATAGTTAAATGTTAAGTTGTTAAAAAAAATAATTAAAAGATAATTTATGTTCATTTAAAAGAAGTCTAAAGTCACTTTGTAGAGGGAAGAATAAGAAGACAAAATAATAATATTCTATTATTCCAAAAAGTGCATATAAAAGGGGAGTTTGAGGAAAGAAAGCTCATTCTTGGTATTGACATATTATTGAAACCTCAATTGTGGAGGTTAAGCAGGTTTATTCAACAACTTAGGAAAAAAATCCTAAGGAAAAGATTGGTTTTGGGAGCGAAAGATCTTCCCTAACCAACACAATATGATTCATTTAGAGTCATGATTCATGTTGAAAAGATTTAGTTTAGAGATTTTGTATTGAAGAATAAATATATCATTTTAGTTTGATATTATGTTGAAGATAAATTTCTTTTAATTTATAGAATATTCAAGAGTTTGCATTCTTGGAGTCATAATAAAGAGGTGATTCTTTGCCAAGGTTCCCATATCCTATTTCCTAGAACCACTCTTTATATTAATTTGGAAGGAGATGTTGGAAGTAGAAGGGAGTTTGGAGCAAGTGGAATGGGGTGTAGAAGCTTGTTAGAATAATATGAAGTATATTGAAACTGAGTCACTACACCATTTGTATTATTTTCACCATAAGCTCAATTATAGCCATTGAAGGTACTTTACAAGGGTTTTGGGAACTTATATTGGACACCACATCAATAAGAACTAAATTTTTTGGGAGTATATCTCATCATATGGCCAATAGCATTGAGACTAGGAGCAAGGCATGAGCATTTAGAGAAGAATTTTTTTTTGTAGCTTGGGTTTTTAGTCTCTAGCTTTTAGTCCCTCCATAGTAACTGTTACCTATTTTAGCTACTAGCTCAAATAGGTAGAGCCAAAATGATATCAAATGAAAAGAAAGTTACATTTTAATTTTTTGCTACCTTACAAGCTTCTGCATAAAAGAAATACAAGACTATTCTATTATACTGCATTTATATAGATGCAAATAACATATAAGAAAGATTGCACGTATCTTTTCAAAAGATAGTCTTTATTGATAGTATAAGTGTATAATTCCTCACACAAGCCGTGAGATTAACTTGTTTAACACAAATGAAAGAAAGGACTATACATTTATAGATATTAATAGAAATGAATGGACATGTGAGGAAGGGTGACTCATCATTGCCTGAATGACGAGTCTTCAATTGAGTTGTCTTACATCTTTGTCAGTCTATCGCTTATCCTGGAACCCACTTTAGCCTCCTCGTTGCTCCTAGTTACCTGCATCTGAGAAAAAAACTGTTGTTAGAGCAATGAGAATTTTGTTGGAAAACGTGCCTCAATCTTACTAGCATGAAACTCTTGAAAGACCAAAGTCAGTGGGACATTCTTTTTGTCTGGCCGACTAGCAATTGTGTAACCTTGTGAAATGCTCAGGTCACCGAGACCTTGTTGCTGTCTTACCAATTGGAACTATCGCTATGACATTTCTATCACTGTGACATTTCTATCTCTTCGCTCGGGGAGATCTATGGTCGATGGTTTTGTTCCTAGTGGTTGTTGAGGAGACTCATGGTGACCAAAGTCATCAAGGTGACATGAAGGTTTGGTAAGAACTCTTGGCGATGGGTGATTGTATTGCCAATGGGTGATTGTATTGCCGATGGTATGATCTATTGTCGGTATGACTCTTGGCAAAGGATGAACTTGGGGTGACTTGGAACCTGCGGGGTGACTCTTAGCGACAGCCTAAGTCTTGTCGAAAGATGTTCATATCGGTATGACTTGAGGACTCGTTATGACTCATAGCGACTAGCGATTGTCTAGGCGATGGGTCTGCTGAGGATATCAGTGAAAGGTCTTGTCAATCTTGATGATAGAGTAAGTCTCACCGATGGGAATGTTGATGTCAATATGACTTTTGAACATCAGTATGACCTCTCATCGATAGCGGTAGTCTTTCCGATAGAGCTACATGTGTTGATTGTTGGTATGAAGTCTCAATGATATGGCTTGTCTCGCCGACAGTTTTGCACGATGAACATCAGTATGACATAAAGATCTATGAGACTCTTGGCGATAGTAGAACTCTTGCTGATAGATCTTCACAAGATGGATTTGTGTTCAGTATAACGTCTTTCTGATGGTGATGACTCTGGGAAATAACTAAAATTGGGTCTTATGGCATCGGGGAGACACTGTTAGTGTCTCACGAACATGCAAATACTATTTGAACATTTTTTGACCGATTGGAAGATTGTCCTACATGTTGTGTCTTCGACCAATCAGAGAAGTAGAATGGGAACCGTTGGAAGCTAGACTGTTGTGACCATTCTTGTGAGGAAGATCAACAGATCATGAACGACATGGATATACACTGAAATTGAAGATGATGTTCGGTTCGATGAATAGTTCGATTGGTGATCAGTGTGTATGAATTTTTTCTAGAGAGCATTGTAACTGGAATGTTCTATACAAGGTTGATCAAGGAATTATGTTGTTGTAAATTGACATCAAAAAGATAAGTCTGATCTCTATATGTAATTTCCATTACTATAATACAAAGAGGCTTTTCTTGGTGTGGTGGGTTTTTTCTCTCGTAAGGGTTTTCCCACGTAAATCTGGTGTTCATTTGTGTATGTTAATTTCTCTATTTCAATTATTTCTTTCAAGTGTATCTTAATTGGACTATCATTGAAAATTTAAAGTCACCTCTGCATTCTTCCCTAAGGTTTTGATGTTAGGAGAGTTAGTTCCGCACCTTAGCTTTCCTTACAAGTGGTATCAGAGCCTCGCTAGTTGTGTTATCCTTGTGGGTACGTTGGATTTTTTGTGTCAATTCTGTTCAGTGGGAGTCTTGTAGAAGTATTGGTAATTTGAATTATAGATTAAGATGGAAAAAACATCAGGAAAGATTGAAATTGAGAAATTCAATGGCAGTAATTTTGAGTTGTGGAAACTCAAAATGGAAGATTTGTTCATTGATCGTGATATGTGGCTTGTTGTGTCTGGAACGAAGCCTATAGGCATGAAGCAAGAGGATTGGAACCTTGTAGATAGAAAATAAAAGGGGCTGATAAGACTCTATTTAGTTGACTCTATTCTTCTGAATGTTCATGAAGAAAAGATTGCATCTTCCTTGTGGAAAAGACTGGCAGCTATTTATCAAGATAAGTCCTTGGTGAATAAATTGTTCTTGAGGAAGAAGCTCTACACTTTGAGAATGCAAGAGGGAGGGTCTGTTGCTGATCATTTGAACTCTTTCAACATGATGATTGCAAAATTAGCATCTATGGGTGTGAAGATTGATGAAGAAGATCATTGTATGCTGTTATTATGGTCTTTGCTAGATTCTTGGGATCACCTAGTGATGGCTATTGGGAGTACGGCATCCTCTTTTAAGATGGAAGATGTTGTTGCTTCTTTTTTATAAGAAGAGATGAGAAGTAAATCTTCTGAGATGGTGAAGGAGGCTCTTGTTGTTAGCGGCAGATCGAAAGAAAAAGGAAAGAAGAAGGACAAGAAGTCCAAATCAAAATTAGAAGGGAGATCAAAGTCTTCTGGCAAGAAGTTCAAGGTGAAGTGCTGGAATTTTGGGAAACCTGGTCATGTCCAAAAGGATTGTAAAGAGGAGAAAAAGAAGAAGAAGAAGAATTCTTCCAACAATGATTCTTCTCAGAGTGATGCAGATGTTTTCATTGCAGCCTTGGCTACGTAGGCATCAAATGATGTCTGGCTAATTGATTCTAGAGCATCTTTCCACATGACATCTCATAGAGACTAGTTCATGAAGTATGAAAAATACAATGGTGGGAAGGTTTATTTAGCAAGTGATTCATCTTTGGAAATAGTTGGTCATGGAAGAGTCAGAATTCATTTCCCTAATGGAAGAGTGAAGGGAATCAATGATGTAATGTATATACCAGGTCTGGCTTAAAATCTACTTTCTATTAGTAAGCTGAATGATATTGGAGTGCAAGTCACATTCTCTGGAAATGGCTATGACTAGAGGCTCAATGGTGCTAGAAAGGGGTTGCTCGTATTGGTACCTTGTATAAGCTGGATGCACATGTTGTGCAATGGAATAGTGTCTCTATAAAGTCACAGAAAGCTACTCATGGGAAAAGAGGAAAAGTTCTTGATAGTGTAAACTCTATGGAAGTTAAACTAGAAAATACTATGCTCTGGCATCATAGGCTAGGCCACATTGGAGAAAAAGGTTTAAAAACCTTGAAGAAATAAAAACCTAGTTGAAGGGCTTGATGATTGTAACCTCAAATTCAAGTTTTGTGAACATTGTATATATGGTAAACAACATTGTGTTTCATTTTACTCCAGTCCTCACAAATCTTTGGTTTGCTGATTAAATTCATTCGATGTTTTTGGTCTAGTAAATGTTCCTTCTCTGTCTAAATCAAGATATTATGTATCGTTCATTGATGATTATTCAAGAAGGGAATTAACTATTTTTTGAAAAATAATTAAGTGTTTAGCTAGTTTAAGGAATTTGAAAACCTTAGCGAATTCAGCTAGAAGAAACTAAAATGTTTGGGGTGATATTAGCGGTGAATTTTGTTACATTGATTTGAAAGAATCTTTGTCAAGATCATGGAATTAAAAGATATAAAGCACACTCCACGGTGAGAATGGAGTTGTAGAGGTTCATGGGATGGTGATGGAAAGAGCATGAAGCGTAAACTGAGGCGATGTTGTCTTTGAGGAGATTCTACAGGTTGGTGGTTGCCTCGGCATATTGCTGATAAGCAGATTCCTGCATAATTCTACTCTTGTTGAGAAAACACCTTTGGAAGCATAGTCTCATAAGAAGCCCTCTTTAAGACATATTCGTGTTTTTGGCTGTGAGGCATATGCTCATGTGACGTATGAAAAAAGATCTAAATTGGAGAACAAGGTTGTCAAATATATTTTTATTGGTTATAGTCTTTGGCATAAAAAGGATACAAACTTTGGAATCATTATGGAGAAAGTTTTATACAATAAATGTCATCTTTACATTGATTTGAGCCTTCTGCAACGGAATCTCTGATTCCGGAGACAAAATCAGAAAACAAGGATGTAGTTGCAGAAATTCTCAGGCACCAAATAAAGAGAATTGAAAATTCAAAATGTACCTAAAACTAAGGAGGCTCAGTAGTTAAGAGTTAGAAGAGAACAACCTTAGCCTCAACAGTAGGAGAGATCTCAACACAAGTGAAAAAACCCGACACGATAAGTATGGGTTTTCTTTGATAGATTCTACTTGTGCCTATGCTTTAATTTCTAGCATTGATGAGCCTAGGACTATGAAAGAGGCATTTAGAATGTCTAATTAAAACTCTTGGTTGGAAGCCATGAATGAAGAGGCAGCATCAATGAAAAGAATACTTGGAGTTTGGTGCTTACATGCCTGAGAAAAGTTGTTGGTACGCAAAATGGGTATTTACAAAAGAAATGGAAGTGCGGATGGTAATCTTATGGAAGAGGTATAAAGGCGAGGTTGGTTTGTGAGAGGGTTATTCCGGTGGGAATTGATTATGGAATTTTTCTCTGTAGCTAAGCGTATAAAGTTTCTTTTGTGCACTTCTTGACTGCGACTCCAAGTTGCGAACAAATGGATTTCAGAGCAACATTTCTTCATGGTGAAGAAGAAATTTATGTCCCAGCTTGAGCACTTTGTGGAGAAAGGTAAAAAAAAATTGGTTTGCAAGTTGAAAAAATCTCTGTATGGATTAAAACAATCTCCTAGAATGTGGTACCAGAAGTTTGATACTTTTGTTTTGTCATTGGGATTTGTAAGATCAAAATATGATCATTGTGTGTATTACAAAGCTGAAAATGATTGAGTTCTTATTATTGCTCTCTATTTTGATGATATGTTGTTCATAGGCAATAGTAAGTTAATGATTTATGATCTTAAGTCTCAATTGTTTGTAAAGTTTGAAATGAAAGATCTTGGTGCAACAAGGTATATTTTGGGAATGGAAATAACCAGGGACAAGAAGAGTAGAAAACTTTGGCTCAGTCAGAGTAAGTATATTAATATTGTTCTAGAGAGATTTTGTATGACTGATTACAAGCAGCTAGTTGTTCCAGTTTTGCATGGAACGAAGCTATCTATTGAAGATTGTCCAAAATCTCCTACTAAGATGGAGGACATGACCAGTGTGCCTTATGCTAGTGCGGTTGGCAGCCTAATGTATGCAATGGTCTGTACAAGGCCAGACATTTCCCAAGCAGTGGGAGTACTTAGTCAGTTTATGGCTAATCCTAGAAGATCACATTGGGATGTTGTGAAAAGAGTATTCAGATATTTGAAGGGAACTTCTGAATATGCATTGTGTTACTATGGAAACTTGGTTGAATCATAGAGGACTCTCAAAATTTGAGGCCATGTGGATTCTGATTGGGCAGGGGACATTGACAGCAAAAGATCCACCAGTGGATATATTTTCATGGTGAATGGTGGTGCAGTGAGTTGGATGAGTAAGGGGTAGGCTATAGTCACTTTGTCCACTACAGATGCAGAATACATGGTAGCAACACATGCCTATAAAGAAGCAATTTGGTTAAAACATTTATGATCTAACATTGGTTTTGATGTAGGGAAAATAACAATTTACTGTGATAGTCAGAGTACTATTTTTTTGGCAAAAAATCCTACTTTCCATGCCAGGACGAAACATATAGATGTGCAATATCATTTTGTACTAGATATTGTGGAGGATGAAAAGGTATCTTTAGAAAAAGTGGATACTCTAGAGAATGTTGCAGATGCATTGACGAAGCTAGTGAGCACAGACAAGTTCAGGTGGTGTGCCAGTTCAATGGGCCTTACTGCCCATGAATTTTAGTAGTTATGTTGTTGCTCTGGAGGCGTCAGTAAGATCTTCGTCAAGTGGGAGATTGTTGGAAAATGTGCCTCAATCTTACTAGCATGAAACTCCTAAAAGAGAAAAGTTGGTGGGACATTCTTTTTGTCTGGATGACTAGTAGCTGTGTAACCTTGTGAAATGCTCAGGTCACCGAGACCTTATTGTTGTCTTACTGACTAGAGCTATCACCATGACATTTCTATCACTGTGAGTTTTCTATCTCTCTCCACTCGAGGAGATCTCTGGCAGATGGTTTGGTTCCTAGTGGTTGTTAGGGAGACTCATGGTGACCGAAGTCATCGGGGTGACATGAAGGTTTGGTAAGAACTCTTGGCGATGGTTAATTGTCTCGCTAATGGTATGATTTTTTGTTGGTATGACTCCTGGTGAAGGATGAACTCAGGGTAACTTGGAACCTGTGGGGTGACTCTTAGCGAAAAACTAAGTCTTGTCAATAGATGTTCATATCGGTATGACTTGAGGACTTGTTATGACTCATAGCAACTAGCAATTGTCTAGGCGATGGGTCTGCTGAGGATATCGGTGAAAGGTCTTGCCAATGGGAATGTTGATGTCGATGTGAATTTTGAACATCAGTGTGACCTCTCGCTGATAGCGGTAGTCTTTCCAATAGAGCTACATGTGTTGATTTTCAATATGAAGTCTCAGCAATATGGCTTGTCTTGCTGACAGCTTTGCACGATGAACATCGGTATGACATAAATATCTATGAGACTCTTGGCAATAGCAGAACTCTTGTTGATAGATTTTCACAAGATGGATTTGTGTTTGCTATAACGTCTTGTCGATGGTGATGACTCTGGGCAATAACTACAATCGGGTCTTGTGGCATTGGGGAGACATGGTTAGTGTCTCACTGACATGCAAATACTGTTTGAACATTTTTTGACCGATTGGAAGACTGTCCTACATGGTGTGTCTTCGACCAATCAGAGAAGCAAAATGGGAACCATTGGAAGTTAGACTATTGTGACCATTCTTGTGAGGAAGATCAACAAATCATGAATGACATGGATATACACTAAAATTGAAGATGATGTTCAGTTCGATGAATAGTTTGACTGGTGATCACTGTGTATGAATTTTTTCCAGAGAGCATTGTAACTGGAATGTTTTGTACAAGGTTGATCAAGGAATTATGTTGTAAATTGACATTAGAAAGATAAGTCTAATCTCTATATGTAATTTCTATTACTGTAATACAAAGAGGCTTTTCTTGGTATGGTGAGTTTTTTCTCCTATAAGGGTTTTCCCACGTAAATCTGGTGTTCATCTATGTATGTTAATTTCTTTGTTTCAGTTATTTCTTTAAGTGTATCTTAATTGGATTGTAATTGAAAATTTAAAGTCACCTCTGCATTCTTCCCTAAGGTTTTTATGTTAGGAGAGTTAGTTCTGCACCTTAGCTTTCCTTAAAAATTCACTAATCCATACATGCACATACCTCTATAAACATACAATTTGACCCTCATTTGCATTAACTAGTTTGCATATCATGTCCAAGAAATTAAGGATTATCAAAAACACCTCTGCAATATGCATATACTTTTCTAACATGTCTGTGTTATGTGCAGATACAGGAAAAGTAATGTTATTGTTTTAATTCATCAAATTACAACATGTGGCTCCCACAAGGGTTGAACCCAACATGTTGAGTTTATTAAATAATGAGCTCAATTGAGCTTATTTAAGAGGGAAATGCAATGTTAAAAGTCATCATATCAACATGACCATGGAATGATAGTGAACAGGCATACATATTAAGTTCACAAAGTATTTCTTCAAGAGGCAGCTACAAGAGCTAAATGGAATAGTGGTATTCAATGATAACAATGCATCATTTACAGAGCCTTTGTAACATGAATATAAATGCACAGTGATGGAGAACAACCATGATTACTTTTAGTCACAATGCAAAAATATATAATGTTGAATATCAAATGTGAGAAACAATCATCACAATATTCACAAGTCAAAGCATAAAAATCACATGTTTATGGAGGACACAATCAACCATAATGCATATCACAGTTATGTGTCAAGCATGTTCTTATCAAAGGATAATTACATAAAGAACAGCAATGCATGTAAAAATCAATTCTGCTTTCACAATGATCTACAAGAAATTCATACAAATCCTTTATAGTCATAGATCAAAATGGTATTCATGATAAAGAAAGCATGATGAGTACAAATCACCAAGGTCAGTATCATACACAACTATATATGAAGAGTTTCAGCTGTGCTTTTCATACTTTTGAAAGAACAAGAGATCATGATTGTAGCAATGCAAAAGAGGCAGTCAACAAGTCAAGAATGCGTAAATGTGCAATAAGAGTCACAGGTAGATTATACAAATCTAATATTTTCAAGAATCACATAAGAGTTTAGTATGATTAACCATGTAAAGAGAACAACAAACTAAGAAGAGATTCAAAGATCATGACAGTGACAACGAGACAAAGATACAGTCACCTTTGTTTGAAAGAGCAGTCACAAAACCTTTAGGGAAGAAGTCAACAACAAATTCAAGATATGCAAAAGGGAACCACAAAGACGTATTTATTATAGGAAATTTTTCCTTATCCCTTTCATCTGAGTGTTGACATGATACCCTTCCCTAGGCATTGTGAGTTCCCCAAATATGACAAGTACAATAGAAAAACAGATCCAATTGACCATGTGAGGGAATTCAAAACAATGAGCCTCGAGTTTGCACAAAAGGATACTTACCTAATGAGGTTGTTTCCTAGGATTTTAAGAGTACACTATATGGAATGGTTCTCCAAATTACAACCGAGGATTCGATCCTTTGAAGAACTGGTTAAGAAATTTATTGTAGTGTCTACCAGAGCCTATTAGAGAACCTCTTTATGTGATGGTAAAATTTTAAGTTCTAGTATGGATATATGTGCAGGTATATTTTGTAGTTGATCCACAATGTTGTACTAATGTGATGGGGGAAAAGTGATTTTAGGTGAAACTCCTTTCAGTATCACTTTGGACTGCCCCCTTGTCATTGCATTGACTGATTGGTAGTCTTGTGCTTCCCTGATTTTTATGATGTTAATTTGGTTGTCAGATGTGTTTATGTTTGGAATCATGTTCAGGGATACCGTGTCATTGATGTTAATATTTTCTATTTGATTATCTATGAAATTATTTTTCTCAACCTCAAAAATGAAAAGAATGGTGGTGTCATAGATATAGTTTACACTTTTTCCGTTACCATTTGAAGAAGATTCTCTTTTTTTGTATTTGGGTAAAGGATTTGTAAACGTAGTGTGATCATTGTTTATTTGAGGTCCTTCGACAAACACCTTTTTTGCTTCAATTAAGTCTTGTATCAGATGTTTTAATTGTGTACAACCATTTGTTTTATGTCCTTTATTTTTGTGAAATTTGCAATAGTCAGCATCGTTCCACCAAGATGGTTTTACTTTCAGCTCCCAATTTCTTACTTCTGGTAGAGTAATAAGTCTATTTGCAATAAGTTCTCTCATTGTTGAATCCAAAGCTTGTTCTAATGGTGTAAATCTTCGTCGATTGGATTCTCTTTGATATGGTGGTGTTCGAGATTCTCCATTATTTGGGTTATTGCTTTGGGTGGTACCTTGATTGTTTTTTTGGCTATCATTTTGATTTTATTTCACAGTTGTTGTCGTTAAATTGAATACTAGTTTTGTATCTTGCATGTCAGTTGTAGCATCATTTTTTCCAATATTCTTTTTTTTTTCTGCCAAAATTTAGGCTTGTCATTTTTTCCATAGTGATTCGAGGAATTTTTGTTGTTTGATGTGTCATTGTAATGTTTAATCACTCTTGTTTTGACTAAGGCTTCTTCGATTTTAAGCCCAACAAGATCCAAATTTCCATAAATTCATGGAAAAAGTCTTGGAACAAGATATGGAAAAATACCTCTTGATGTTAGCGAAATTGGGTGCAAAACTTCTAAAAGATTTCAACATCAATCGATTAAAGGAAACACCTATAACAACTAAAACAGAACC
>VDFB02271358.1:605168662-605376001 GCA_007258455.2 Sequoia sempervirens
CCAAATGTGAAGGTTTGACCTTGTGTAGTATCATGAGTTGGGATGTGTGTTGTAGTGGTAGTAGTCATGTGTGTGGTTGTCCCAAGGGGTATTTTTGTCATTTTTTGTGATGAGGGCATGCAAAATAGATTTTTTAGTTTCTTATTCTATGATGGTTGACACGTCATAACCTTGAGGTAACTTGGCACCCTTTTTGGCTAGTGCATAGAAAAATTTGTTTGGATTGGCACTAAAAAGTTGTTCAACTATGCTTAAAAGTCTTGGGTCTTGATAAGCTCTTTCAATTTCTTGAGGGCTCAATTGTTCGTTGACTACTTCAAGGTTTAGGTCTCCCCTAGGGCCACTTTGTTCTCTTTGTGGTGTATTCTTTCGAGGTGCGGAGTGGTTCGAATCTATGACATTATTAGGAAAAGGGTCACTTAGGAAATCTATGTCCCTCTATTTGGCTTTGAACCTTGTTTCAACCATGTAAGACTTTTGGAAGTTGGGGACAATGTAAAATGACAATGAGACTATGCTATGTTTTTGGATTTTACGGTATGAAAATGAAAGGATGATAATGCAAGGATAATAATGTGCAAAAGATGAGGGATACTAGATGCTAAAGGACACTAAAAGATTGATTGATGGTAAAAGTGAGTGATACGATGATAAATGATACTAATGCAAAGATAATGATGTTAAGGTAAAATGAACCTTTTTTGTATTTTTGGAGGATAAGGATGTAATCTATATGCAAAGGAATATTAAACAAAGGATGAAAATGAGGCTAATGTGAACTTAAGGTGAAAATCCCAAGTACCATTGACCATGTTAAAGTAGATGATTTTGACAAGATTTGAGCTAAGACCATGACAAAGGTTTAAGACTCAAATGTGATCAAGGTGACAGTGATAGGGATTTGATAATGTGAAGGATAATAGTCAATAAAAAATAGGGTATGTGACCAAGAATTCTCCAAAGAATCAAAGGTTTCCTATGTTAAAAATCTAAAAGCCTAGATGCAACCTAAGGATGAGGATTTAATTTGTGCAATGCAAGGGATGAAGAAATGCAACCTATAATGCAATGTATTTCTAATGAGGATGCTAAAATGATCTGGACAGACTTGCAAGTCTCTGGTTTACCAGACAGAGGTCAAGAAATTTTGTTTAGCAGGAAATTCAACTTAGTTTCTGTCAAATGCATTTCACAGTTGCGGCTCAGGTTGATAGAAGTGGCTTTGTTTCTGGAAAATGCATTTTAGAATGATAGTTACAATTTTTAAGCTAACAATTGTGGTTCACAATGACAATTGTGGGTCTCTATCTGATAGTTGCAGTTCCAGAATGGTGTTTTTTACAATTTTGATGTTTTTAAGTGGTTTTGACCTAAATTTTTTACTGTTTCTGATGAGATATGACTAGAAAACACAACAGACAATATTAAGCAATTTGTTTAGGACTAGTTTGGTGTGAAAATGTTTGATTTTTGTAGAAATAAAAGCACAATCCTAAGGCTGGAAAGGACAATATTTGTTGAATTCCCACTTGGATTAACTAGCTATGCTTATTCTTAGCGGATGACTTAGAAGCTTGGCCACATTGGCTCCCCCTTACATGAAACTCACTTCTCAGGTCAACCAATCTTCAAGTTCTCATGAATCTCCCATGACAAACTCTTCATCTCTACTAAGAACTATGAGTATGTGGGACAACTTCAGAGGTCTAACCTCTTGCACCAACAAATAGAAAAGGATTTTGGAAACTACACAAATAGTTTTTAGTCAGTGCATCTGTTCAAGTGGGCTATACATATGACAAGATTAACTCTATTAAGGAGGACTCCCAACCTATAGAGGTTATTCTCTTACATGTTTTCACACACCACACGGGCACTGATGGAACCACTTGTCAACATAACCATTCATGGTACTTGAACTTTCCTCAAGCACCCATTTTATATACCGGCTGGAAGTGGCTTGGCTCTAGCCTATTACCGGTTTGGGTCGTTCCATTGGGGTGAGTACTTTTTCCCACCAAGGAAGGCCCTCTAATAGGTAAACACAAAATTGAATGGGTTTGTCTTTTTGATCACCAAGTTTGCACAAGGTGAGAGCATAATACCTACCACCCTTAAACAATAAGACATGGTGTTCTTTACCCTTTAATTAAAGCTATGTGAGAAATAAAATCATTCATTTTAAGCACCAAAACGAAATGTTTTCTAATCTAAAACAAGCAAAGTGGTTTCAAAATAAATTTCTTGGACATTCGAACCTACAAAACCAATTGTTAGTAGTCTCAAGAGAAAAGTATTGAACAAACGAAAAATATGCACAAACTCCAAGTTAGCACCAGAATCTACCAACTAAACCAAAATGAAAGGAAATATTTTAACTAAAACCCAAATAAAATAAAAACTTGAAAAATCAATTTTTTTGTTGCTCCACAAGGAAACAATTTTGGGAGTCCCCACCTAAGGCCACACACTGCAGATAGAATATTAGATCCTGAAAAACCCTATTCTACTTGTAGGAATCAAAAGAAAAAGGAAAAGGATATTCAAACTAAAAAAATTTACCTAGAAGGTCCAATTGCGTCACTCCCTTCAGTAGTTGTATCACTGTGTTGCATCGCACGAGGACAGTTGCGTCGCATTTTAAAATTCAATTTTTCCTACCTGTGGGTGCCTCCTATAGATGTGTTGTTTATGGACAATTGCATTGCTTCTCAGTAAATGTGATGTTGCACTTAACAATTGCATCATTCCATACTCAAAATCTATAAAAACAAGTTAAATCCATATGAAAATTTTGCAAAAAATGTTGTTTAGGTAGGGTTCACCAATGTGAGATGGGGTTTCTTATTTTTTAGCCTAGAATAGTGATAGCTAACACCTCTAGACCAATAAACCACATCAACAAGAGAATACAAAATAATGCAGAGAACTAGAAATGTAAAGCATGAAATAAATTACTCCACATATTGGTTGATTCACTTCCCTTTCTCTCCTTCTTCTTATGCAACTTTTCCCTCAAATTTGTTGGAATACTTGTGAAAAAACTACAAATAGTAAGCAAGAAAGTTGGAGAAGATTAGTTGTTAAGCTGAGAATGGAGGAAGAAGGTTTCTTTTATAGACAACCTTTCAAATGGATGGTCCAGATTAATATTCCAGAAAGATTCCAAGATCAATGGTGGAGGATGCATGAGAGGGAGGTTACGAAATAGATGGTTGAGATTGAGTCTCAGAAAAGATGCCAAGATCAATGGCCTAGAATTGATGCACCAGAAATATGCTATTCTTGGAGGAATCATGACAAGTATGATGCCTGACGGCTATGATGCCTGACAGCTATGACAACAATAAAGGCTATGAAAGGGATTAATGACAGGGCATCTCTGACTAGAGGAGGATGCACAAATAATTTATTTCAAATTATTTATTCAAACATAGAGGAAAAAGACAAGTGGAAAATAAATAATTTATCCAAATTATTTATTTGGAAGAAATAAAAGATTGAGTATTTAATTAAATTTATTCAATTAAATGTGAGGATGGAAATTGGAGAGGGGAGAATAAAAGGCCAAATAATAATAATAATTATCTGACTATAGAGAAATAATTAAATAAATGATGATTTATTTAATTATAGAAGAAAGGGGTATATTAGCGACACAATTCAATAATTTTAATTGACCAGGATAGAAGTGAAAAGGGGAATTAATTAAATAATTAAAAATTATTTAATTAATGGAGGAATATGATCAGACATAATCGAATAATTATACTTATTCAATTATTGAAGGACGAAGACTAAGAAAAATGGCGCTCGCAGACTTAGGACTATTTTTAGTGTCTATATCAAAAAATTTCCCCTCTTTAAAATATGATTAAAATGACAATGTTTCAAAGAAAAGTAAAATATAGTCGACTCAATAGAAGAAAATGGGTAGAGGGATGGCAAAGAAGAAAAGGAAGAATATGATAGGAAGTGATGGAACCCCTAAAACATTTTTGGTTCCATTCCTAAACTCTACAATTTTTAGTTACTCTCAAATGTTTGGATTTAGGATTTTGCCCACTGTTATTACCTTTGGATTTTGTCGTCAAAATCTTTCCTTGGAAACCCTTAAGGCAAAGCCCTTGTTAATTCCATAATTCATTGTTGGCCTTTTACTGCCCATTTCCTATCGTATTAAAACATCTTATGTCATTAGAGCTTTTGGAGTAACCGGTCCATCTGGCCTAGCCCTGAGGTTTATATATTTTATAAGGTTCAGTAATTGACCTTATTTGGCCTTTACATCATTTGAAATTATACGCTCTAAAATATTTTGAGGCATTTCCATATGTCATCCTAGATGGTACCATTTCTTAAAACAACTCGCAAGCACATGCCAAATTACTTCACTTAATTCCCACTCACTATCTTTCTCCATTGCTCATTGCAGATTGCTTTCTAAATACAAACTTGCACATTTGTGATGAGCGATGAACACCATTTATTTTGTTTCATGCATCGCAAATAAGTTGTGAGTTTTAAGTTTTACATTAGCGATGTGCAATATGTGTGTTGCTTTCATTATCATTGGGATCTCTCTTATCGCTAATTGCTTATGGTTTTCATGATGGGAATTAACGATGTGCAATGGACCTTGGTGCTCTTTGTATCTTCTTCTATCACTCATCACAGATTCATTCCAAGCTTTGAGTTTCAAATTGGCAATGAGTGATGACCTTAGGGATCTCTGAATTTCTTTCCATCACTCATTGTGGATAGTTGTGCAATTTTTTTGTTCAAATTGGAAATGAGTAATGGATTGTTTTGTTCAAAGGTTTTTTTTGCTCATTTTAATTGCTCTTGTGAGTGATGTCTCTAGTGCTTTTGATTTTCATGTAGGAGAACGTGGCCTGATCTGGTTCCATCGCTAATTTTCATCCATCACTAATATGGTCTAGAATTTCAAACACAAATCAACGACACACGATGTGAGGTGAAGATTGCCAAAAAAGTACAGTGATCCAATGGTTGAGATTTCATTGTGGCTATGCTCACGTCATTGATTGAACTTTGGAAAGGTAGGAAAAATCCACAATGCATGATGGGATGTTTTAGGGAATATTCTCTTCAAATGCTGGCTCTCTATACTTCGCCGATATAAATGAAAAAGGCACGGATCGAGTTGGTGATGAATGTTGATTGTCATATCAAAGATGATTAATGAAGATTAAGGGTAGATGTGTAAATTTTTTGAGGTGGTATAGTCATTTTTTAGGAACAAGTTGTAAAAGCCAGAAACAATGCTCAAGGTTGCCATTGATGGAGTTTTAAGTCCTCAAAGATTGGCAGTCTAGATTCAAAGTTGAGCGGCTAAGTTGTCAACTCACTCGCGCGAGGATCTCGTCAATAATTAAATCATTAATTGCTACACACTCCAATTTGTCTACTTAATGGGGATTTCCTGCCATTTGATCTCATTATTTCCAGTCTTCAAAAATTGAGAAGTATGAGCCATATAGGAAGTGTGCTAGTGTTGAGTTTTCAATTGCAGAAATATTGATGTTTTTATTCTGGGTGAGTTGGTTTTTTTCATTTGAACTTTGTTTAATTCTTGCATTATTTTTTCTAGGAGTTTCATATTTATAGGGCTAGTTGGAGTTGTCCACATTTGTGGGTTTTCTTTTCTGCAAGTTTAATTCAGGAGCTCAAATCCAATTAGT
This sequence comes from Sequoia sempervirens, assembly GCA_007258455.2. Classification (NCBI taxonomy): domain Eukaryota; kingdom Viridiplantae; phylum Streptophyta; class Pinopsida; order Cupressales; family Cupressaceae; genus Sequoia; species Sequoia sempervirens. Next base: position 605,174,368 of record VDFB02271358.1, read on the forward strand.
TTCCTCAAAATTTAGATTTTCTAGCTTTTACCCTATGTCCTATGAAAATGGGTAAGTTGGGTATTTAAATTTAGCCAACTAGGAGGGTAAGTTGGGTATTTAAATGTAGCTCCAAAGGGTAGAAAGAATGCTCATGGCCAAAAGAAGAAGGTTGTTGTTAAAAGCATGTATAATTTAAGAAGCAAGACTGTTTCAGAAGAATTGGTCAAAAAGAAACCAGACGAGCCTAAGAAAAAGGCAAAGAAAAGAAACAAGTATCATAAGGCCTACCTAGAGAGACACAATTCTCCCATTGTGGTTTTTGATAGCGCTTTGAATGGTGAAGGTGATACTAACCTAGAATACGACCATTACCTTCTTTCTCTGGTGTTGTATGAAGACTCTGATGAGGAAAGAGTGATGGTTCTCTGGTTGCATCATGAACCAGAAGTGGGTGAGCATACTCTGATGCTGAAAAATCAGAGTAGCATCTCTATGTTTTTTTTTTTTATGACACCATTGCCACTGCATCAAGATCGTCCTTCTCAACTTATGTGTGGTTTTGTCTCTTGTGTGTACATGGAGATCTTATAGCTGGTATAATGGAGAATATTTTTTCTTGATGTGGATGTGAAGTTTGTAGGTTGATGTAAAGACTATAGATGCCTTTTGGTGAGCTTGTTCTTCTTCTACAACAAATTGTGTGAGGTTTTGGTCTTTTCTTTCCCCTGCTCTACAAATGATTACATGTAACTGCCTGGGGAATATTTCAAATTCTGGTGAAATTAGTTTTCAAATAAAATGAAATGTAACTATAATTCATTATGTTTCTTGTTGCTCCCTTGTTCTATAAAAGAGATTTCAAGGTTGATTACAGGGGTTCAATTTTTGAGTCTCGGAATGGTCTAAATGTGAAGACTAAGCTCATGATAGAGAAAAATACAGATAAATGCACAAATAAATAGATTAATGACGAGTCTAGAGTATGAGTCATTTTGTAATAATCTCAAATCATTTTATAGTAGCAGCAACTATAAATGAGAATACTAGCTTCTAAGCATATTCTCTCCAATGTAATTTCCTTCCTTATTATGAATGAAATGGTTAATGATCTATTTTCATTTGTCTTCAATTTTTTAATTGAATGGTTGATTTCATTTATGTTTTAATTCAAGGAGTTGATTAAATGCTAAAGTGAGGTCACAAGTTTGTTAGGAAAAAGCATAGGATTAATAAGTAGTTGTGTAAATTAGACGTAGTGAGTTGAATGTTGTAATGCAACTTGTCAATAGTCCAATCACTTGCTGGTTCAAATTGCTAACTTATTACTGGTTGTTATAAATATGACTCCATTATTGCAAGATGATGCAATGGTTTCTTTATTTGGTTATTCTGAAGACAAATAAGTTAGTTGTGCATTTGACCTAGGCCTTGAAATAAGAATGGAATCATTTAAAAACTTTGAATTATACTATGCCCATCTGAAGATCTATGTTATTCCTTGCAATAGATGGTAATTTGTTTAAAGGTCAGCCAAACCCCTAACAAATGTTGTCTTTTTGCACTTTTAAAAGGAATTCATTTGTGTAGAAATGTTCTTGATCAAATGATTATCTTATGAGAATAAATGGGATTACCCTCCCAAGTTTCACAAAGCCCAAAGAGTAGAAGGGCCTTAGAATCCTTACTTGTCTATTGACCAATCCTTACCCTTGCTAATAATTGAATTATGGAAAATTCATAGGTAGGGGATAAGATTAAGTTTGGTTCGTAAAAAAATAACCAACAAAACTAGCGACTCTGCTGGGGAGAACTTGTGAAAATTTCTAGGACTTTCAAAAGGAGAGTTCTTTCAAAAGGGTTCAATGGTGTCATGATGTCCTATGAAAAGGATTCCTTGATGAAACACTCCCTTTGTGAAAGTCTTTTTCAAAAGATTTTTTTAGTGTCTTATAATTTTTGTCTCAGATTTGATATTTGACATCTTGTGTCTTGATGTTTGGATTCCTTATATCTTGGTATCTAGCTTGGAAGCAAGTTGACTAGACTTGTCTTTTATGTGATCATCCTACACATAGTTTACAACAACCACAAACTTATATGTTTTCCTTATGGACTTTATCCATGCTATTCATACCTATCAACATCATCTTATATTTGATAAGATTGTATCTTATTGTGTCTTATGATTGTGTCTTTTATTTTTTTATTTTTTCACCAAACATGTTTTTCTATAGCTAACATGTTTGTGGTGAGATTGCAGCTTAGGATTTGTAGGATTAGAGATCCATGTTCTCTTCACATTCTGGTGAAGCCCCTTACACACAAGTATACTAGACTGAAGGATTTCTTCCTCTCCTTTTTGGTATATTATCTCCAATCTCTTTCTACTTTTACTCACATGTGCACTAACACATATGCTTGCTAAAGTAGGGGAAAAATGTTGAGGCATAAAATTGTACCCTAGTGTAATTTTCCACAATATACCCTTAATTTAGCCTTATAACATTGATAATGCAAAAAATTGCCACCTTAAACGTTTTGTCTTATTTGTGCTTTGGTGTTTTTCACTGGAGGGAATTTGATCAAGGATGCTTTCACACTACACAAATGTCTACATGCAATGCGGATGTCCCTGAAAAATTCTTAGCTCATTGGATGTTGAGGAATTATATGTTTCATGGCATCTGCGAGTTGTAACATCTCTTATGAATACAAACCTTCTTGAAAACATCCCTTGTGCTTCCATATTCTCATTTTAAGCTCATTTCTTCCATTACATTCACACTCTCTCTCAATCTATCACATTCTCACTTCATTCTTGCAACTCCACTTTACTTTCTTCATTCTTACTTCTTTCTACATCACTTTCTTGCAGGTTTCAAGCTATTGTCACTATGTTCTTGCGCGTCCATCTTGCACCTATGAAGCTACAATCCTTTCTTTCAACTTCTCAAGCTTTCCAAAGGGGGTAATGCTTTATTTTTGTCATTTCATTGCATTATCAATATTATAAATAGCATATAGATTGTCTTTACTCTATATACATTTTGTCTATTTCCTTTCTCTATAATTTTATCTCTTTTGTGTTCTATTGGTTATATGTGGAGGTGTAAACACCAATGCAGGAATGTGATTGAGGTAAAATCCAAAGCACAACCCCAACATTTTCCCATTACAGTGTGTGTAGGTACTTTTTTTACATGGAGCTTGCATGAGGCTAGACCAATTGTAATTTAGATTTATACTACCCTTGCTCGTAATTTCATTATAACTAATTTATCTTTCAAGTTATAGTATTTCTCTTGTTGTAGTTAGTTTATTTTATACATTTTTAGCATTCTATAATTTTCATTAAAACTATCGAATTAATGTTTTTGGGCCATTAGCACACCCTATGAGTTTTACATTGTAGACTATGTTCTCAGTCCATACAAGATGCCAATGCATCCCTGAGATGACATCACGTTGTATTGTCATCTGAGTCTCCCACAAACATCCTCTAGCTGAGTGTTAGTCAGCCAATAGTCTAAGACCCTTGTGGTTTGTTCACCTAACTCCCAAAATCCTCCATTCCTGAAAAACCCCAAAAACATAAACTAGTTTTTTCTTTATTTTTCAACCTATCCCTTTACTTTTGTCATTGAGGTAACCGAAGGCAATTCACTCCCTTTAGACCTTGTTCGTCTTGGGACTTGGGAGTAGCAAATCTCCTCCCTCACAAATACATTATATTATTATATAGAATATTATATTTATATACTATAACATATACTATTTATATTAAATATAATGTATCTTATAATAATATTAATATGTCCTAGTATATATTAAAGCTATCATATATTATATTATATATATTAATATTTCTAAGTAAAAGAAAAATATATCTATTTTTTATGTTAAAGAAAAAAATATCTATTTGTTAACTTTAATAAAAAAAAGTTTGTTTCTATTGGATATCCATTAATAATGAATATCCATTTCTACTGACATTTTTTTTCCTTGGGATTGCTTTGGGATTTGGCTTGGGGGTGTCCAACCTGAAATGTCAGCTACCCCAGCGTGTTTAAAGGGGTTATAATGGTTTTTTGAACTTCACCCTTTGTGTTGATGACTTTTTTTTCATTTATATTTGATGAAACGAAAAGGGTTTATTTAGTAAATTGGTAGTATTCTACCAATATAAGATATGTTTTATTTTGAATTTTATAGATAATTATTATTGATTTTATACATGCACTATGTGTAAAGTCTTGATTGATAGGCTAATTGATAGTACTCTTCCCATTCCTTCCTCATTTTACCATTGACAGTAGTCTTCCCTCTATTCTCCATGCTTTTGTATTTACCCTTTCCCCTATTTCTAGAGGAGGCCATCAAGAAATTAGTGAGAAAATAAAGAAAAGGCCTCCACTAAGAAGCTCTTTCATTGAAGCCAAAAGAATCTTTTTTGAAACATAACACGCAACTTCAATTCTAATATGCCTTTGCATTATCTCACTTGTATGTTTCAAAATGATGAATAACCACCTTACCAACTTGTCCCTTACCATTCCCTTAATTAACTGTATCAATTACATGTGTAAATATGTCTTGCTTACTTTCTTTATAGTAAAAAATTTCAATATGCCACATTTTCAATAGTTATCACGATACCACCTTCATACTACAAGACCCTTATCGCTTCAAATAAAAAATATTAAATTATAACATTCTTTTACAAACAAATTATTATTATATTAATGTAATTATTTAATGTTATAAATAATGGCTAAAATATTAATTATACTTATTATTACTAAAGAGTAATTATATATTAATTATTTACTATATTATAAAGAGTAATACCTAAAATTTAAGAACACTCAAAAAAAATTGGTAGGGTCTAGGTATTAAGCCCAGTCTCCGAAGACTAGCCAACGCAGTTGTTATTGTCTTTCTTAATTCACGTCCGCACATTGACTAGTCAGATAATAAGACAATGTGACATTGCAATTTCCACATTCACAGAACTGTCGAAAAATCAGATTTGACTGGCAGATGATACCTAATGGGCTAATACGTCCCCATTCCCTTTCATGCCAAATTCAATGAACAAAAGCCAGAATACTTCTTGAAATCAAAGACTATTCTGGGTGGGGAACGTACAAATTATTTCCCCACTCACAGAATAATGAATTCCCAAGATAAGGTGTAGAAAATATGACTCGATTATTGACAAAATGGCACATTGAAAGGACTCGTCGAACGGAAGGTTTGTGTAATGGATGATCACCATTCAAAGAAGATTCTTGGCTTGCCATGGAATGGATTTGGATTTTGTTGACTTACGTTAAGCCAACCTCGAACACGGCAGCGGAAAATGATTTGTCCCCTATTTCACCCTTATCTCAGCGTCTTGGAAATTGATTAGTCTGTACGGGACGTGAGAGCTAAAATAATTTGCACCCTTCCGAACCCGCGACTTGACTTCGATTTCAATAGGTATTCTTGATTTTGTTCATTGAATTTGGCATGAGAGAGAACGCTGGACACATGAGCCCCTTACCGTCTTTCACAGTTAAAGGTTAAGTGCATCAGACTTGTCACCTCTAAAATAGTTTTTTAATCTAAGGGGAATAAACTTTCCTCGAGCTTAACCCTAGCTAAATAAATGAAGTGCATTTACATAAGTAACAATTAAAGGATAAAATGTGGGTATGGATTTATTAGGAAGTATAACTAGCAATCACACTTTAGTGTGTAATGGGTATGTCACGAGGTGTGGAAGACGAATTAGGAAAAAAATTAGTTTATGTTTTGCAAACATTTTTATAGTAATTGAGGTCAATTGGTAGGCCATTTAGTAAATGATGTTGCTTATGCAACAAAGTTCTAAATTGAGAAGTGGTAGCTTCAAATCAACTATGCATCCATGTATAGGGATCCAAACATGACTAAGACAAAACTTCAAAATCAAAAAGATAATCATCGTATTTTTCTCGCCTGGCAAATTGTAGTCATTGGACAATGACAAGGGTTTCTATACACTTTGCATTTGAATACACTGATATGTTTGATTATCAAACCCAAGGCATGTCCTTGACTATTTATATTAGACTTCCAAATAGTAGTTCTCCTAAAAAATATAATCATTATTATTGACATACAATCTACTCCTAATTACTTGAAAGAAAATAGACTAACTGTAATTGACTAGAAAGTATATTCATTTCTTCTAACTATTGTCTAAAATTTAATTAATCTAATGAAATCATAAATTATAACAAAAAATAACTATTTTTAAAAATAAATAAATATAATTAAATCAAAAATTACAATGAAAATGTTATTTTTAATAAAGAATCTAATACTTAAGAAATACCAATCCCTATCCATTAGCTAGAGTGGGCCCTTGCTTCACCTCCAGAGAGACCAATTAATTTTAAGTAGTCAACAAATAGATGAACTCTTTTGTTTTATTTCATATCCTGAACAAAAAAAAATACAAGCTTATTTCTAAAATAACAATTTTTTTCTCTTCTTTATTTCAACCCAAAAACCTCTATGTTCTACTTATATGCCACTATTATATGTATGTATGTATGTATGTATGTATGTATGTATGTATGTATGTCTATCTATATGTATATAATAGATATTTCATAATTGATAGATATAGATATTGTTATTGCGTCTTAACTATGATTCTCTACAAAGATAAATAATTTATTCATTTAGTCGAACAATTACACATTTGCTAACTATAAGGTAATTCATACAATGCCCTCAAGAGACACATGTAGTGGAATTGGTTATGTAGCTCATTAATATGAACATCTTTAGGGGTTATTTGTAGTTGAGTGATATTGGGAGTTGGATTTAGTGGAGAATAGGAAATGTAGAACAAAATATGGTAAGATGTCTCTAGATCCATTGCATGGAACTGATACTTAGTGTTTCCCTCCATCCCCATTAGATCCATCAACTCAAGAGTAATAATAGTTAGTTTATTTATAAAATTATGGAGTGTTCATTGAGGATGGAAGAATCTTTGGTATCCTTTCAAAATATCTTTATAGCCTTATTATAATAAAAAAATATTCTTCTACACAACCAAAAGTTAGTTCAAGACAGCTACTTGAAACTCTTTATCCTAGAAATTACTTTAAGCATTCCACTTATATTTTAACATAATTAAGCAATGACAATATATACAAAAAATTGGGTGAAGTGGGACTTAGGAAAGGAAAAGACGCTACATTTGCAAAATTGGACTAGTATTTTTTGAAGTTCATCAAAACCAACTTTATGTAAATAAATGGATCTAAGATCCTTGGTAGTATTGTTAGACAATCAAGAATAACTATAATTGAATGATAGGGGTTCAATGTAGAATTTGTGAACTTTGACACATACTCAAAGCTTGTTAAATAACCTAATCTCACAACATATTAGATTACTATGATCCATCAAAAATATCAATGGGTGTGTTAATGGTGGTTGAGATTTTAATGCTTTGAATAACCTTAGTTATATCAAAGTGGCATAGAAGAAGCCAATTGTATCATAGAAAGGGTTGAAGATTGGCAATTGTAAATTCTCAAGACTAATTTGGCATCTTGATAACTCTAGAAAGATATTTTCTACTGAAGAATAAATTCTTTGGCATCCCAATTTATAATTTCTTGAGGACAGAAAATCTTGAGAAAAGTGAGCTATAATGTCCCCTCTTCAAATGATCAAACCTAGATTTTTTTTTTTCAATTCAAGAACCATGTCTCTGACCTATGAGCATGGGAGGATTGGGTGTATAAATGTGGTGTCACACATGTATTTTCTAGTATAGAACATATAATAAAAAATAAATAAATCATAAGAAAATTATAATTAAATTTTATATTAACGAAGGGGCATTTGAAAAGGCATGTCTTTTGGATGAAAGCTCTATTTAAGATAGTCCAAGCAAGGAGATACCATTTAGAAAATATTTTATATCTGATTATTACTCATTATGGAGCAATAACTATGGCTCAACCAACTTGAATCTTCTAGGCTATAAATTAGATGACAAAAACTACCTAATTTCATTACCGATTAAGTGAATGTAAAACACTCGATTATGGTAGATTTAGAGACATTTCAAAGGAATTATATTAAAAATAAATTACTAACCAAAAGGATTGTGTTACCAACTATTAGAAAGAGATGATTTGGTCATTCTAAACTATTTATAGAGTATTATTTCTGATTTACAAAATTAATTATTAGTAGAAATTTTTGAATTGTGAGGATTTTATATTTATACTAATTGTACAAGCTACTATAATTGTGAGTTAAGTTTTATTATATTAAAAGAAAATAATAAAGATAAAGTGGGATATTAAATGATGATTATAATTTACAAATTACAAGAACCAATGTTAACATATACACACAACCAATGAATAATTTGATAATAGCATTCATCGGTTTACCACAAATGATATGCATAGTCATAACAAAAGAAATTTGTATTCACTGCAACAACCTATTAAACATAACATTGCAAGAAAAATAGGCAGTGTTAGTACACCAAAAGGAGGTCAAAATAATGAACTTGATGTGGGGTTGTTACTTGTTAAGGATGCAAGGGACATGTTAACTTCAATATTTGGATAGAATGAGTCTTGTAAATGGAGCTCTAGGGTATCATTAAAATATAATATACAAAGTGTGGAAGTGCACTATGAAAACCAATGATATATTTTTTGGTTGAGTTTGATAGTTACTCATATGCCATTAGAAGATCAAACTCCATACATAATTCTAATTACAATATAAAGGGATTGCACAATCCAAAGACGCTTAGAATTGGCTTGGGCATTAAAAATACACAAATCACAATGTTTGACTCTTTCAAAAGTAACTATTGACATAGGGCATTTAACGAAATAATAGGGTTGATATTTGTGGATATATCTTGTGCAAAGTCCTTACATATGACCACTATGAAAAGATAGAAAAGGGAAAAATAACTAGCCAAGTAACAAGGTGAAAAGCAAAGATAAACTTATTAAGAAGTAAATGATGTGATGTACTTCTTTCAAATTTATTTTAATAAATATAAAATAGTGCACTATTTTTTATTTTCTCTCAAATATATAACACATTTTCATGATTATTAAAATATTTTTTATTTTTCATTTTATCTTTAATAAATTTATTATTTTTGAATCATTAAAATAATATTATTTATTAAAACTAAAAATATTAGTAACATACTTATCTTTAAAAGAATCTAACATAAAATAAAAAATATCCTTCTGGAAATACCTATTAATCAAACCCTTATATTCTCAAACAAAAAACTTTATTTATTGACTTTTCAAAGAAGAGTCACCTCTACACGAATCTTTCATTTATTAAGTTGTAAGTTTGCGCGCGATAATCTGGTTAAAAACAAAATTAAGAAGAGCGCAGGTTTAAGGAGAGAGACGTATCCCAGAAGACGAAGAAAAGTCCTTTCTTACTTCGAACACAAAGCCCGAGAAGAGTCACACGTTAAACAGTCACACAAATCAGACTCGAACTAACGAATGTTCTTCATCAGGACAGTGTTATAAAGCTCTGTTTGATCATCCATATCCCTTATTCTATTCAACCTCTTAACAGCTTTGCTTTTGTATACAATCATGTCTCCCTTTTCATTCTACATGGCCATCATGATAATGTTGCAGTTTCATTTCTCATTTGTTAACGCATGCCGAGATGATGAAAGAAGTTACCTTCTCGACTTTAGAGGTGGCCTCAATGATGGCACTGGCCGATTAAGGTCGTGGCAGCAATTCAACTGTTGCCAATGGAAGGGTGTCACTTGTGACTATCATTCCGGCCATGTTGTTGCCCTTGACCTGAAAAACCGTAAATTTGAGCAAAAGCGATACTGGGAGGGGGAATATAAATCTCGTTTGAGTGGGAAGATCCATCCGTCTTTGTTCAACCTGCAGCATCTCCAATATTTGGATTTGAGCTGGAATGACTTCGATGGTGCTGCCATACCTCCTCAGTTGGGAAAAGTCCAGGGGCTTACTTTCCTTAGCTTGGCAGGTGCTAATTTTGGAGCTGAGATCCCTCCGGAGTTGGGCAATATTACAACCTTGCACCACCTGAATTTGAGCTGGAATGACTTCAATGGTACTGCCATACCTCCTCAGTTGGCTAAACTCCAGAGGCTTATTTTCCTTAGCTTGACACATGCTGGAATTGGAAGCAAGATTCCTCTGGAATTGGGTAACATTACAACCTTGCGCCACCTGGATTTGAGTGAGAATGACTTCAATGGTACAACTATACCTCCTCAGTTGGCAAAACTTCAAAGGCTTACTTTCCTTAACCTGGCAGATGCTGTATTTGGAGGTGAGATCCCTCAGGAGTTGGGCAATATTACAGCGTTGCGCAAGATGGATTTGGGCGAGAATGACTTGGAGAGTACGAGGTTTGGAGAATGGATAATAAATCTAAAAAGCTTGGAATACCTGGATATGAGTTACCTGAATCTGTCAAGGGAATCTGAGGTATGGGGATATGCCCTTAGCAACCTCTCTAATCTTAGGGAGCTTCACCTCCATTTCTGTGGACTTTCAGGTACTATACCTTCTCTCCTAAATCTCACTCACTTGTCCTATCTCGGTCTTTCAGAAAATTCATTTTATTTCCCATTGCCTGCTTGGTTTGAGAATGTCTCGTCCTTGGTTTCCCTTGATTTATCTTTGTGTGGTCTCAATGGTTCCATCCCTTCAAACTTCCTACACCGTTCAAGCCTTAACAATCTTGACTTGTCAAGTAATGGCTATCTAGGAGGAGTAATTCCTCACTCCATTGCAAATTTTTCAATGCTTGAGACGTTGGACCTCTCAGACAACAATTTAACAGGGGATTTACAACTGTTTGGATCATTCTTTGGTAGGCTTTATTCCCTTAGATATCTGGATGTCACTAACAACCAATTGTCTAGAACAATTCCAGATACCATTTCAAAGCTTTATTCCCTTAGATATCTGGATGTCAGTAACAACCAATTGTCTAGAACAATTCCAGATACCATTTCAAAGCTTTATTCCCTTACATATTTGGATGTCAGTTACAACCAATTATCTGGAACAATTCCACGTACCATTTCAAAGCTTTTTTCCCTCATACGTCTGCACCTTAGTAACAACCAATTGTATGGAACAATTCCAAATACCATTTCAAAGCTTTCTTCGCTCATATATCTGGACCTCAGTAACAACCAGTTGTCCGGAACAATTCCACATACCATTTCAAAGTTTCTCCGATTAGAAAAGTTGTTACTCAGCTCCAATAATTTAACCGGCAGCATTTCTCCTTTCCTATTGGAAATACCTCACCTCACAGCAGTGGACTTTTCTGAAAATCAGCTTACACTTAATATCTCTTCAAGTTGGTTTCCGCAATTTGCCCAACTGGAGTATGTGGGGTTAAGGTCTTGTAAACTTCAAGGGGAGATTCCTGCTTTTTTGTCTACTCAATTCTCATTAATGGATTTGGACCTGTCACATAATAACATTGTGGGAAATATTCCTACCTGGTTGTGGGATCTTCCCAATCTTCGGAGGCTCAATCTTTCACATAACCGACTGGAAGGTTCTCTGCCCCCTGTTATTTCCAAGTCTATGTTCATTGTAGACTTGCATAACAATAGCTTACATGGCTCTATTCCAGATTGTAGTGGATGGTTTTTAGACATGTCAGATAACAAGTTCACAGGTTCTATTCCACGCTCTATATGCTCTGCCTCTAACGAACTCATGTTTTTGGACTTGTCAAAGAACGGGCTAAGTGATGTCATTCCTACAAATTTTGTGAGATGTTCTCTGCTGACAATCTTGAATTTGGCTCAAAATTATTTGGAAGGTGAGATACCGGAAGAGCTAGGAAATCTTACTGTACTTGAGACACTAAATCTCAATGAAAACAAATTGCAAGGTGGTATCCCTCCTTCTATTGCAAATTGTACAAAACTCCGAGTATTTGATATAGGAAAGAACAGAATTCAGGGAAGCATCCCATTTTGGATTGGAAAGCTGGTAGAGTTACGAATTCTCAGCTTGGCTTTTAATAGGTTTCAAGGCACTTTTCCGCCGATGTTGCTTAGGCTCCAGAATCTTCAAATTCTAGATTTATCTCATAATAATTTATCAGGTCTTATTCCTGAAAGTATGTGGAAATTGAATGCTATGGTGAATCAATCACAAAGTGGCGAAATAGAGATGAGCTTGGGTGATATTAGTTATGGAATTAGTGTTGGTCCCTCTTTCCGCATAATGTTCGTGAATCAAGTAACACTTTGGATTAAAGGACGATCAACTCCATACCGTAAGATTATCAGTGCCTTCAAGTTCATGGATCTTTCACACAACAAGTTGTCAGGAAATATTCCCAAGGAAATCGGAGAGCTGAAGGGTTTAATTGCTCTCAACATTTCAAACAACAATCTGAGCGGCAGCATTCCTAACTCCTTGGGAGGTATGGCTCACCTGGAGTCTCTGGATCTTTCAGGAAACATGCTTTCAGGAAAAATTCCAGCAGATCTTTTAAATCTCACATTCCTTTCTGTTTTGAATCTTTCCTACAACAACCTTTTTGGGTTCATACCTCAGGGGAAGCAGTTTGCAACCTTTGAGGCTTCTTCTTATCTCGGGAACCCCAATCTTCATGGGCCTCCCTTGGAAAATGGAACACTCAGAACTCGTCCTGGTGAAAGAGGCAACCAAGTACAATCAAACAACACAGGAATTACAGATAGAGATGTAGATGCAGATGAAATGGATCGATGGTGGGCAGTGTCAGTGGGGTTATGTTTTGGGGTAGGATTTGCCAAGCATCATTGCAGTGTTGTGTTTTAACCTAAAATGGAGATACAAATGTTTTGCTTTGGAGGATGGTTTTATCCAATATCTTTTTGAACGTTGAATCCCTGAAGGTCATATGTTGAGCAAAGGATGCAGCGATCCTTCCTATGATGAATAGGTTATAGTAAGTCTTATGCTAATAATGGCATATTTGTTATTCATGATATTCATGCATAAATATTATTGTTTATATGTTACAGTCGAGGTGTTAAAAAGTGACTTCCAAGTGAAAAGGGAGTTCATCTCTTTATTATCAAGATGTAAAGTTAGTTGATAATTTAAGGGCATATGTTTTGGGTAATATTTATTTATTTTATATTGTATTTTAAAATTTAAGTTAAAACTAGCAATCACATCTTGGTGTGCAATGGGTACACCGAAGAAAGGTTAGGTAGGAAACAATTTTATTTTATTTTCATATATTTGTATAGTACACGAGATCAACATGGGCCATTCATGAGAGGGTAAGGACATTATTTATTTATTACTTTCTTTGACACTTGGGATATTACGTAAGAAGGCATTAGATAGAGAAGTTAAATTTAAAATGTCAAAATTGGAAGTTATAGATCATTTTCTTAATTTGGATATTATGACAAAGCATTGATTACCCTCGTGGATTGCCTGGATTTGGAAAATTGATCAACTTTTACAATTGGATATTATGCAAGGGGAATTGCTTGCTATTTTAAGTTGTTTTACCATCACTATGGGGCAAAGATTTCTTGTTATGGCTCATAGTTTTGACTCTTAGATTTAGGATACACCTTGGTGGTTTCTTGAATGTCATATTTTTATATATTGAAGGCATGTGATAGATGTTATGATGGTTATTTTTGAGACACTATATTTGTATTAGATTATTAGCAGTTAAAGAGATAAGTGGATTGTATTGATGTACACCTTTATTATGATTAATACTTGAGCTTGGGTATCTTTAGTGGTGGAGTTTTCATTCCAAGGGTTTTTCCATATTATATTATATTTTGTATTCATATTGTTTACATGTTTATGTTTGATTTTCTATTGTTAAGTAGTTTGAAACAATTTATTGTTAATATTTTCACCATGACATTCATCTTGTATTCAATATTTTTTTATCAAATCTATGACTTTATTTTAGAGATGGATGTCATTCATGTAGTCTTGTGTATTTTTTTGTTATTGCAATGAGAGTATGTGGTTTAGTAGTTTTCTAGATTTAAATGTGGTTAAAAAATCATGACAAGTGAATTTCAATCAGACATTGAGAAGTTCGATGGATATGAGTTCAAATTATGGAATCTAAAAATGGAGGATCACCTAGAGAAGAGAGATCAATAGAAAATATTGCATAGCCATGTAAATTCCCATTTAGTTTTGTGCCCATTTTGAGAGAATGTCTTGATGCAATTACATATTGAAAAATTGCATAATCTTACATAAAGTTGGGTTCATTCTCTTATCCTTCACATATCCTTATTTACACATGTTTCCACCTTTTTACCATGCCTTACCCATTCCTACACATTGCTAGAAATACATTACACGTTCATTGCACCTCCTATGTCCAAATATTTTTTCCACACACATAAATAATTGTTTCCTTGTCCCATGGTTATCCTATGAGTGCAAGAGAAATTCTATGTAATGAACCTAGCCCCTTAAATTCAAATTTTTAAAATTTTAAATTGGTTAAATATCACCCATGTCAATAAACATTGTGAGTTCACCGAACACATGTTTCTATAATTTATAGCTATGCATGTGTATTTAAAGGCATTCAATTCCTCTCATTTTATTATCATAGGGAATCCTCTCATATCCTCTTAAAGACTGTCTCATCTTGTATCATTTGAGCATTCAAGGAGGAATTATTAGAAGAACATCTTGATGGGTGCACTAAACAATATAACATTTATTGTAGCAACATCATTTAGGACCTCTACACAATTTACTTATTTCTTTCTGATCCTTAGCATGAATGTAAAGTCAAATTTTTCGAAGGGTTTACCTAGCAAAATATGTACCCTAGCAACCTATCAACTCTCTAAAAGTATTCTTAAATACTATTATCCCTTTCAATAGAACAACCATCAATACATTTGGAAAATAAAAGAGAGGAAAAACAAGTCCTCAAGTCCTCATCTATGAAATTGTTTGAGATCTACAAGCTTGAACTAGATAATGACATATATCTTGCATATAATTTGAGATAAAGCACAAATATAGGATATCTCTTTAATTCTAAAATAACTAGATTCTTAAAAATACATTAAAAACATCTATCTTTGTTTTAAAGACTAAGTACATCTATTCATCACACTTAATTTTCTCTAAATTAAAAATTAGTTTTTGAATAATTACAATCACAACTAACTTATGCTTATGTGTATGCATTTCATTAAATTAGCATAACCTTATGAAAAAAATATTTTATTACAATAATAAACCCTCCATACATTAATCATAAAGTTTCCCTTCACATTATGACCAAATCAAATGTAAGAGAAGCTTTGGGAATCAAAATACAAACAAAATAAAAAGATCAAGAATGTCAAAGGTCTAATATTCCCTTTTATTACTATCAAATACACTTGTTTGAGGAAATTCAAGATTTATAGTTCGAGGGTATTTCTTTGACTATAATAGATAGTAAATCTTTTAAGTAAATAACAATCTTATTGCAATGTATTTCATATGCTCTATGTTTCTTATACAAATTCAATGATCTTGAACATGTACATAATGAATGTAATAGATAATACTACACTTTAGAAGGATTGGCATTATAATAATGGAGTGTTATTTGAAAGAAAAAATTCATATTTATCTATTTGACAATAGAACATGAAAGTATATATATAGGAATTGTTGCAAACTAGTCCAGTGCCATAACAAAACCTCCTTTTAACAATAGCACCAGCAAACTTGCTCATTTTTATATTTAGGACAAGAAGTGTTGTAATTACAAACCATGCACATCCATCTGTTGGAGGTTCAGTGGCAACAACATTATCTTCTGTTTCAAAAGCTTTATGCAAACAATTGTTGACAAATTTCTTTTCATTCACAGTTCCAACAAGTTTTAATACCGTCTTGGTGGATAAAACATTCAGCAATTAAACAAGAATAGAGTCACAAACCAAATTATGAAAAATCCCTTGTGAATGGAAATCTTTATAATTATTTATTTTCTTCAGGAATTTTGTGCCTCTCCCCATACATGGTGCTGATATTGATTTTATATTTTCAATTCTTTATTTTCCCTTTCGAAAGCTTTGATACCATCTATTGGTATGTTATGATCATTATATGCGTGTTTTCAATTTTTGATAAAGTTGAAATAATAAGGTTTTAACATTTTATTTTGTTTTCTTTTGTAGGCTATTTGAAGTCTCAAGCTTCGGCAGATATATGTAGAATTCATAATATAGACACAATACACAAAATAGATTCAATGAAAAGTCTATAGAAACTCTTGAGCAAATGCAAATGGCAGATGTAAAGCCAAATTCGTAACCTTTGCCAGCATCCTTTAAAACCTATATCAAAATAGGAGTCGTGTACTAGAGTATGGACATCCATCAAACCATAAAAGATATAGGAAATTCAATGACCATTGTAGTTGTAATCGTCTGGTAGACATTTATGCTAAATGTGGATTCATAAACAAGGCACATGAACTATTTGACAAAATGTCTTAGAGAAATGTTGTCACCAAATGTTGTCTGGTGACACCATGGTTGGTGGATATACACAAAATGGATACATGAAAAGGGTCAAAGAGACTTTCAAGCAACATTGAGATGCAAATATAAAGCCAAATTCTTTATATAACCTTGTATTAGAATTTCCCATGTGAACAGACCTGCAATACTCCAATAAACCAAAATGCTTTGAAATCATTGGTTGAGCCCAAGTGAAACATGCATGCTAGAACCACTGTAAAACCTAGATGAAAATTTAAAATGAGTTAAAAGAACCAACTATATGATTTATTGAATGCTCTTAAAATAGTTTTAAGTTGTACAAACCCAATTGACATGTACTAACTCAGTTATGGGGGTAGATTTCAGCTATTGTGTAACCTCAGTATCATAATGAAGATAATAATATGAATAAAAAGTACTTTTGCAACAATCTTGAATATAAACCTTTCAATAATCAAAAAATGTCAGATTACCTAACCTTATTCTAACGTTGAAGAAATAGGAGTTAGAATTCGTTGCAAGGCATGATGCATATTGTACTAAGCTATCGCAAGTGTAATTTACCCCTTGAATTGTCAATGCAATACAAATATTTCTTGCTCTATTTCATGCATATATTTGTAGGGCTTACAAGCAAGGAAGGATGCACTCTCACTCCTCCATTCTTCAAATTCACAGAATTTTAATTTTCTTCAGGCAACATGTTATTAGGTGTGACGGTTCCTTCACCTGACTGATGCTCCTGAATGCTGAGGCAATTAATCACAGGCGTCAAAATCTTTTAGCCCTTGAATATAATGCTCTCCCTGCCTCACATAATTTTTTTGATGAACATAGACTTTTTTTTGAAAGTTCATAGCTCTTAGCTCCTTTATCCAAGTTAATAACCCCTCTTCATAATTACTTGAAACTGACCGCTTAGAAACTGAGTTCTCCAAAGCATTATTGCTTAACTTAGACTTCCCCTATTTGAGATGCAAGCTTTGCAAATTCATGGGAGGAGTTGTGATTAAACCACCAGTGAAAAACTACAGCCATTTCAAAAGTGTTTCAAAGGCTAAATAGGCTAGTTCGCTGCACGATCTGGCTAAAATGTAGACTTACTCCTTCATAAAAGTGGAACATCTATTTTAGGGCATCCACAAGCCAAACCAGGGATTTTCCACGAAAAACCCATGGGAATTTTACACCTAGGCTTATTAATGCAGAGGAGCTCAAAATTAGTCCATCTTTTATCCCTAACTAGAGCTTGGTCAAGGCGGCACTCACCGTTGAGGACTTCCATGGCAACGTAGTTGACGTGATTCTTGAGGCTCAGCAATAGGTCTAGGTTTCAAAGCCCCACGTCCGCATCGATGGCCACCACTTTGAATTCCAGCTTAGCCAGTGAAACCCCTAAATTTGCAGTTGTTGTGGTTTTCCCCACTCCTCCTTTTCCGGACGTCATGACTACTATTCCGGGTATCTCGCCTACTACCTGGGGTTTTTTGTTCCATTGCAGTATGCTCCGAGTTACAAACCCTAATCTTTCAGCGTGTTTTGTTCTATTCTATCTGGAGTTTTTTCTTTCATTTTGGTATCCAAACCAGTGACCTCCAAAGAAAGAACATGTATGGCCTTTAAGTAGCAATGGTGGTGCAGAAACCTTGCTCAGGCTGTTGATTCAGAGCACAGAAAATAGAAGGATATCCATTGTACATCCAACCTAGCGAACGGAAGAAGGTAAGAGGTTTATTAAAGATTTCAGGTTATTAAAAATCAAATAAGGACTTGTACAATTTTGGATCAACTCTGATAAGAACACTTCATTCAAGGCGCGCTAAAAACTTCAAACACCCACTTGCAAATATTATTCAAGGCACTGAAGAGATATGCAAAATCACTGTACAATTTTAATACCATAGTTCGTTTCATAGAAAACATCAACTTGCTGCTAGAATCGATGAAAATGCAAGTTGCATTTCGATATATTTGCATTCTGATATGATGTACGTACAAAACAACAACTAAGTGTCGTAAAACTAGAGATGATCACAATCTGCCCTATTATTTTTTAAACACGAGTTATAAGAGCGGCGGCAAAATGGACACACACAATCCTTTTGATCATCTCCCAAGGCCTATTGAAAGTGATGAGCCATCGATTTAATATTTTAGGTTGGTCATCTTCACATTGGATATGCCTTTCGGCGTAAAATATTAATTTGTGTGATTATTATAATTTTATTTTTATTTTAAAAAAAAATTAATGTTATTTTTCTTTTTTGTGTGTAAATCATAATAATGTTTTTCCTATCTATGTATAATGTGAAACAATATTTATATTATAATTTTTTTATTATGTAAATTTTTTATAACAAAATATGTTCTCATTATTAGTATATGTTTTATTTGTTATTTGATTTTAGATATTTTATTAAGTTTTGGTGTTCTTATTTATGATATTTAAAAAAAAAGAAAGAATCTTGATTTTATTATTTTATAATCATATCTATGCATTAAAATGTGTTGTTTTTTCTTATTTGTATTGGTTTATTGTGATACTTTGTTTATTTGTTATTTCTAAAATAATCAATTTATTTTTAAATTTATAAATAATGAATTGTTTATTATATGTACAATTTTGTCTCTACTCAATATAATATATTTATATGTTTTCAAAAGCATTGTATATATGCTACGGTATGACTCTTCAAATCATTTAAAATAGAAACAACAAATGAGAGGCAATTAGATATAATATATCATTATTTTAAATTACACAACAAATAGCTTACAAGAAATCTTCTTAAAATTCCATCCACACAAACCAACTTATTATGAACACTTTTAATTCTAAAATTGATCTTTTCTCAAAGATTAAAATCCTACAAAAAAATTTAAGTGGTTTGAAACCTAAATTCCTTCTTGTCAATGTAACGTACACCATTATTGCAGCCCAATCCTCAGCCTTTGTAACGACTCCCTGTTTTGTAACCGTTGCCTCTCCAATTGTAGCGGCAACATCTTTCATGTATCTATTGATTTTTCATCTCACTTCAGTGGGTGTTAGGAGTGAGCTTTCTTCTTGAGAGGATTGGTGAATGAATATGTATAATGCAATGTACAGAGTTGTAACTATATGGTGTGTATGTGTAAAAACAAAGAATTAATAAAAGGAGAATCCCCTATTGGAAAGTGGTCGACATAGCCATTATTGGGAAAACCACTATAACACCCTATGTCTTCTTGTTCTGTGATTTTTGGTCTTTCAATTTTTATTTTTATTTTTCTGCAATTTCTTTAATTTATTCTAGTTAAATTTATCAACAATTGGTATGAGAGCTCTGGTGAAGAAGCTTAGTGTTGAGGTGGTTGTTTGGAAATCAGTGAAGAATGTTGGAAATAGGATGCAATTTAGTTGCAATCCTAAACATTATTTATTTCATGTGTCTCCTAAGTTCTTGGAAAGTGTTCTCAAACACTAGGATTAGAGAGAGATTAATTTTGGATGAAATAATCATGTAAATTGACATTTGTAATTAATTATAAATAATAGGAGCATGTAAGGGCGTCCAAGATGAGTTCCTAAATAATAGGAGCACATGGGGCACCCACATGGAAGGTGGAACTCACCTTGAGTTTAGTTAACTATTTGGAGAAAGAGATAACACTTATGAATGCATGTAAAGATCCTAGGAGTTAGGGTTTGATGTTTACATGCATGAAGTTTAGTTCAGTTCAGTTCAGTTCAGTTATGGTTCATTTATCTTCAGTTGGATGTTAGTTATTTTGAGTTGCATGTAGTTGACTTCAGTTGATTTGGAATGCATGACTAATGACTTGAGTTGCATGACAGATAACGGGTGACTTCCTTCAGTTAATAGGGGATGACCATTCTTGTATGAATGGTGGAGAGAGATTTTTTAGTTAACAGAAAATGACTTGGACCCACTTTGGGTGCCCAAGTTGGCTTCTTGGAATTAACTCCTTTGCATGTTAAGATATTTCAAAAGGCTAAGTTAAGTGGGCCCACTATTGGGAGCCTACTTTGAGGATAAAGCCTTGAAGATATTTACAAAATAAAGGTTGACTTACTACTTTAGTTTGGGATGCCCAAATGGATGAAGATGATGATTTGGCATTATTTTTCATGATTAAACTCTAATTGGAAGAGATAGGCATACCTTTTAGGAGATAGGGATTGAGCTTTGTAATTGTAACTCTTTTGGAGTTTACAAGGTTGATTATTGCCTATATATCTCAAGCAAGTTGAAGAGAGTTTGTATCAGTTTTATTGCAGGTTGTGAAGAAGATTTGTTGAAGGTAGAAGAAGCATCTCAAGGAAGAATTGGAATTATTGTAATCTCCTTTAGAGATTAAATAATACATTGATTCTTGGTGGAGTTTTTTCTTGAAAGGGTTTCTCCATGGTATATGTTGTGTATCTTCTAATATCCTATCTAATTCTTCTACAACTTCTGTCTTCATTCTACAAATGATAAAATGAATTAATCAGATAATCACCCACAAAGAATCTCTAATAAAAAATACATGTTTAGATCAACAAGTATAATAGTTTTACAAAGTATTAAAGCTACATAAACACCTCAATTTTCAACATTTGGTATCAGAGTTGAGGTTGGAGAGAGTATTGGGATGCCTTTCTCTTAAAATATTGGAGGTTTTTTTGCTGTAGTGGGAGCTTTTACTATTTTTTGATATTGTTGACTTTTGAAAATAAGTTTGTTACAAGAGGTATTTATTCTTTCATTAGAGGATGTTTATCATGTGTCATTGAGAGCTTGGATTCATAGGTTTGGTGTGAGCTTATGACATAAATGTGCTTTTGATTATGTCCATCATGATGCCATGGGATTGCTCAGTATCACGGTTCAGTGGGAGCATTTGGCAATGAAGAGGATTCTTGGTTGTAGGATGGTTTTGTTATTATGTCATGGTATACTCTTGATTAGCGGTTTAGAGTTGTGGCATGGTACATGTTATGATAATTTTGATCATGAGGAAATGTCTGAAATTCCATATGCTTTTGAAAGTAATGGTTTGATGTTTATCTTGTTGCCATGTATAGCTCAGTATCATATTTCACTGGGAGCTTTGGTAGGATATAATGATCTTCATGAAGAGGATGGTAGTCATGATGCCATGTGTGACCCAGTACCACAGTTTAGTGGGAGTTTTTGGTAGTGACGTGGATGCATCATTGGTAAGGTTATCTTTAGGTGATTGGGGATATGTTTTCTTGGTTTAGAGTGGTTGTTATTATATCATGGTTTACTCTTGTTTCATTTAGAGTTTGGCATGGTTCTCTTGAGACTAGGATGTTTAAGTATGTTATGGTGCATGTGATCTCCTACAAGGAGATGGTTAGATCATGGATGTCATGTTTATATTCAAGATTGGAGCTTTGACATTGATCTTGTGTAGTTCTCTTAAGTATTGGGTACAATAATCATTTGCTTGATTACTACATGATAGTGCTATGTTGCATTTGGAGTTTGGCATGGATTGGTTGGTTATAGGTCCTCATGGATACTTGGAGAAATGAGTGAGGCTTGAGTTCTCTTATGGTAAGAGATATATGTTAGAATAGTTACTAGTAAGAAAAGCTATTTTCAACAGAAAAGACCAGGGAGCCTACACCTTGTTTGAATGTGAGTTCAACACACTTGGTGGTTTCACATGCCTCCAAAGAGGCAGTTTGTATACAAAGACTTGGGAAAGGTATTGGTTTTAATTTCAAGTAAGTTAAACTTGAATGTGATAGTCAGAGTGTTATGTGTTTAGCCAAAAATCCTATGTATCATGTTCGTACTAAGCATGTTAATGTTAAGTATAACTTTGTGCGAGAAATGGTTGAGAGTGGGAAGGTATTAATTGAGAAAGTCGACACTTTAATTAATTTTATAGATTATCTTATGAAACCGGTTCCTTCAGATAAGTTCTCTTGGTTTTAATCATTTGCTTGGAGTTTCATGATTATGCAGGTTGCATTTGAAGTTGGCTTGGATTGATTAGTTGGTGCAGGAAGGCCATTGGCCTTAAGTTCTATACTTGGTTTATAATTATTCCTTGTTTAGAATAATTTCAATGTATAATGTCAAGTGGGGGAATGTTGGAAATAGGATGCCATTTAATTGCAATCCTAAACATTATTTATTTCATGTGTCTCCTAAGTTCTTAGAAAGTGTTCTCAAACACTAGGATTAGAGAGAGATTAAGTTTGGATGAAATAATCATGTTAATTGACATTTATAATTAATTCTAAATAATAGGAACATGTGAGGGCATCCAAGATGAGTTCCTAAATAATAGGAGCACATGGGGCACCCACATGGAAGGTGGAACTCACCTTGAGTTCAGTTGACTATTTGGAGTAAGAGATAACACTTCTGAATGCATGTAAAGATCCTAGGAGTTAGGGTTTGATGTTTACATGCATGAGGTTCAGTTCAGTTCAGATCAGATCAGTTCAATTCAATTCAGTTCAGAATCAGTTTAGTATAGTTCAGTTCAGTTTAGTTATGGTTTAGTTATCTTCAATTGCATGTTAGTTATTTTGAGTTGCATGTAGTTGACTTCATTGATTTGGAATGCATGACTAATGACTTGAGTTGCATGACAGATAACATGTGACTTCCTTCAATTAACAAGGGATGACCATTCTTGCATGAATGGTGGAGAGAGATGTTTCAGTTAACAAAAAAAGACTTGGACTCACTTTGGGCACCTAAGTTGGCTTCTTGGAATTAACTCCTTTGCATGTTAAGATATTTTAGAAGGTTGAGTTAAGTGGGCCCACTCTTGGGGGCCTACTTTGAGGATAAAGCCTTGAAGATATTTACATAATAAAGGTTGAGTTACTACTTCAGTTTGGGACAGCCAAATGGATGAAGATGATGATTTGGAATTGTTCTTCATGGTTAAACTCTACTTGGAAGAGATAGGCATACCTTTTAGGAGATAGGGATTGAGCTTTGTAATTGTAACTCTTTTTGAGTTTACAAGGTTGATTATTACCTATATACTCAAGTAAGTGAAGAGAGTTTGTATTGATCAGTTTTATTGCAGATTGTGAAGAAGATTTGTTGAAGGTAGAAGAAGCATCTCAAGGAAGAATTGGAATTATTGTAATCTACTTCAAAGATTAAATACATAGATTCTTGGTGGAGTTTTTTCTTGAAAGGGTTTCTCCATGGTATACGTTGTGTATCTTCTAATATCCTATCTAATTCTTCTACAACTTCTGTCTTCATTCTACAAATGATAAAATGAATTAACTAGATAATCATCCACAAAGAATCTATAACAAAGAATACATGTTTAGATTAGCAAGTATAATAGTTTTATGTAAAGTATTAAAGCTACATAAACACCTCAATTTTCAACATTTGGTATTAGAGTTGAGGTTTGGTAGAGTATTGGGATGCCTTTCTCTTAAAAGATTGGAGGTTTTTTGGCTGTAGTGGGAGTGCTTTTACTAATTTTTTATATTGTTGACTTTTGAAAATAAGTTTATTACAAGAGGTATTTATTCTTTCTTTCGAGGATGTTTATCATGTGTCATTGAGATCTTAGATTCATAGGTTTCGTGTGAGCTTATGATAGAAATGTGGTTTTGATTATGTGCATCATGATGCCATGGGATTGCTCAGTATCACGGTTCAGTGGGAGCATTTGGCAATGAAGAAGATTCTTGGTTGTAGGATGGTTTTTTTATTATGTCATTGGTATACTCTTGATTAGCAGTTTAGAGTTGTGGCATGGTACATGTTATGATAATTTTTCTCATGAGGAAATGTTTGAAATTCCATATGCTTTTGAAAGTAATGGTTTGATGTTTATCTTGTTGCCATGTATAGCTTGGTATCACAGTTCAGTGGGAGCTTTGCTAGGATATAGTGATCTTCATGAAGATGATGGTAGTCACGATGCCATGTGTGACTCAGTACCACAGTTCAGTGGGAGTTGTTGGCAGTGACGTGGATGCATCATTGGTAAGGTTATCTTCAGGTGATTGGGGATATGTAGCTCTTGGTTTAGAGTGGTTTTTATTATTTCATGGTTTACTCTTGTTTCATTTAGATTTTGGCATGGCTCTCTTGAGACTAGGATGTTTAAGTATGTTATGGTGCATGTGATCTCCTACGAGGAGATGGTTAGATCATGGATGTCATGTTTATGTTCAATATTGGAGCTTTGACATTGATCTTGTGTAGTTCTCTTAAGTATTGGGTACAGTAATAATTTGCTTGATTACTTCATGATAGTGCTATGTTGCATTTGGAGTTTGGCATGGATTGGTTGGTTACAGGTCCTCATGGATACTTGGAGAAATAAGTGAGGCTTGAGTTCTCTTATGGTAAGAGATATATGTTGGAATAGTTACTAGTAAGAAAAGTTATTTTCAAAAGAAAAGACTGGGGAGCCTACACCTTGTTTGAATGTGAGTTCAACACACTCAATGGTTTCACATGCCTCCAAAGAGGCAGTTTGTATACAGAGACTTGGGAAAGGTATTGGTTTTAATTGCAAGTAATTTAAACTTGAATGTGATAGTCAGAGTGCTATGTGTTTAACCAAAAATCCTATGTATCATGCTCGTACTAAGCATGTTGATGTTAAGTATCACTTTGTGCAAGAAATGGTTTAGAGTGGGAAGGTATTAATTGAGAAAGTCAACAGTTTAATTAATGTTATAGATTATCTTATGAAACCAGTTCCTTCAGATAAGTTCTCTTGGTTTTAATCATTTGCTTGGAGCTTCATGATTATGTAGGTTACATTTTAAGTTGGCATGGATTGATTAGTTGGTGCAGGAAGGCATTTGGCCTTAAGTTCTGTATTTGATTTATAATTATTCCTTGTTTAGAATAATTGCAATGTATATTGTCAAGTGGGATAATTTTGGAAATAGGATGCCATTTAATTGCAATCCTAAACATTATTTATTTGATGTGTCTCCTAAGTTCTTGGAAAGTGTTCTCAAACACTAGGATTAGAGAGAGATTAAGTTTGGATGAAATAATCATGTTAATTGACATTTGTAATTAATTCTAAATAATAGGAACATGCGAGGGCATCCAAGATGAGTTCCTAAATAATAGGAGCTCATGGGGCACCCACATGGAAGGTGGAACTCACCTTGAGTTCAGTTAACTATTTGGAACTTAAGAGATAACACTTCTGAATGCATGTAAAGATCCTAGGAGTTAGGGTTTGATGTTTACATGCATGAAGTTTAGTTTAGTTTAGTTTAGTTCAGATTAGTTCAGTTCAGTTCAGTTCAAAATTAGTTTAGTTTAGTTTAGTTTAGTTTAGTTCAGTCCAGTTATGGTTCAGTTATCTTCAGTTGCATGTTAGTTATTTTGAGTTGCATGTTGTTGACTTCAGTTTATTTGGAATGCATGACTAATGACTTGAGTTGCATGATAGATAATGGGTGGCTTCCTTCAGTTAATAGGGGATGACCATTCTTGCATGAATGGTGGAGAGAGATGTTTCAGTTAATAGAAAATGACTTGGACCCACTTTGGGCGCCTAAGTTGGCTTCTTAGAATTAACTCTTTTACATGTTAAGATATTTCATAAGGCTAAGTTAAGTGGGCCCACTCTTGGGAACCTACTTTGAGGATAAAGCCTTCAAGATATTTACAGAATAAAGGTTGAGTTACTACTTCAGTATGGGATGCCCAAATCGATGAAGATGATGATTTGGCATTGTTCTTCATGGTTAAAATCTACTTGGAAGATATAGGCATACCTTTTAGGAGATAGGGATTAAGCTTTGTAAGTGTACCTCCCTATATATGTCAAGAAAGTTGAAGAGAGTTTGTATCAGTTTTATTGTAGGTTGTGAAGAAGATTTGTTGAAGGTAGAAGAAGCATCTCAAGGAAGAATTGGAATTATTGTAATCTACTTCAGAGATTAAATAATACTTTTATTCTTTGTGGAATTTTTTCCTGAAATGGTTTCTCCACATTATGTGTTGTGTATCTTCTAATATCCTATCTAATTCTTCTAGAACTTCTATCTTCATTCTACAAATGATAAAATGAATTAATCAAATAATCACCCACAAAGAATTTGTAACAAAGAATACATGTTTAGATCAACAAGTATAATAGTTTTACAATGTATTAAAGCTACATAAACACCTCAATTTTCAACAAATAATTTCCTAAAGTATGGACAACACAAAAAAATTGAAGATATTAAAGTTTGTAGGCCAGAACATTGGATTGTGGAAGGTTTAGATGAAATCACTACTGATCAAGCATGATCTCTCTCTCACAGTGGTAGGGAAAGCTAACAAACTGAGTGCAATGAAAGATGAAGAGTGGGAGAATTTGGATAAGAAAGCAAGGGTAACTATTTTTCTTTCACTGTCGAGTAACATTTTATTCAATATTTCAGCAAAGAAGACATCAAAAGGGTTGTGGGATAAACTTTCTTGAATGTACGAGATGGATTCGACATCAAACAAGGTATTCATCATGAAGAAATGATATAATTTAAAAATAAGAGAAGGTGGGATTATGTCAAATCACCTTAATCAATTCAATACTTTGGTCACCCAATTGATTTCAATGGGTATTAATTTAGATGATGAGATTAAGGCAATATTGTTGTTATGTTCTTTACCGAATAGTTGGGAAGGTGTGGTGATGGAAGTTAGCACCTCAAGGGCTGCCAAAAGTAAATTAAAATTTGATGATGTTGCAACCACTCTTCTCAGTGAAGACATGAGGAGGAAAAATAAAGATCCCTCATCCGATGATGCCTTAACTGTTGTAAGTACTGAAAATAGAGGAAAGAGTCAAGATAAAGGTAGAAATAATGATAGAGGAAGATCATTGTCTAGGCTAAGAAATGGAGAGTGTTGGCTTTGTGGCAAGCAAGGTCACATAAAAAATAACTATTGGAACTACAAAAGGGCACAAGAAAAGGTGATCAATAATGAAGCCAACATAACATACCAAGAAGATGTGGGTGTTCTTATTTCAATCGAAGAATAAATTCCAACTAATGGTTGAGTGCTTGATTTAGGTTCATCGTTTCATGTCACTCCATGCAAGGAGTATTTCAAAAATCTACGAATTGGTGACTTTGGTAAGGTTTTTCATGGTAACAATGAATCTTTTGATGTTGTTGGAAAAGGGGATATTTCATTAAAACTGGAAAATGGATATACTTGGTTGTTATGTAATGTTAGATATGTTCCCCAGCTCAAACAAAATGTAATCTCGGTTGGACAATTGTGTTCTCGAGGTTGTGAAATTAGTTTTGAATCTAATAGATGTAAAGTTAAAAAGGGGGCCTTGGTAATTGCTAAGGGCAGAAAATTAGGCACCTTGTATGTAATAGAGAGTTGTGTTGAAGTGGGATTTGTTCATCCTACTTTAGATTCATCATTATGTGAAATATGAACTACCCAAAAAAGTTTTTCGATCAATTAGATGCTAAAACCGATTTTGTTATTAATGATTTTCTTAGTATGCTTGATGTGAAAGTTTTAGAGATCAGTTAGATGATTGTGAGCAGGTTCTTAGTTGGGTCAGAGTGCAAGTTGTGATACTTTGGATTCTTTGAATGTCATTGAATGGGGTTCGACGGATGCTTTGGCGAAGATTATTCCAAGGGAGAATTTTGAGTTCTATAGGACTTCTCTTGGAATTTTCACATTCTAACAATAAGCCTGGAGTTGGGGATATCTTGATGCAGCTCTTGTAGCTCGAATTGGACTGCAAGTGGGAGATTGTCAATGTAACATACACCATTATTGCAGCCCAATTCCCAGCCTCTGTAATGGCTCCTTGTTTTATAACCATTGCCTCTCCAATTGTAACGGCAACATCTTTCATGTAACTATTATTTTTTCATCTCACTTTGGTTGGTGTTGGGAGCGAGCTTTCTTCTTGAGAGGAATTGTGAATGAATATATATAATGCAATGTACAGAGCTACAACTATATGGTGTGTATGTGTAAAAATAAAAAATTAATAAAAGGAGAATTCCCTACTGGAAAGTGGATGTAGCCATTATTGGGTGAACCACTATAAAACCCCGTGTCTTGTTGTTATGTGATTTTTGGTCTTTCAATCTATTTTTATTTTCTACAATTTCTTTAATTTGTTCTGCTCAAATTTATCAACACTTCTAAATTACAAGACATTTGTAAAGATGCTCAACCTAGATTCTTCAATCATCATTAAACATTGTGGCAAGAGAGATGTTAGACTATTTTTTTAAATTTAAATCTATTTGTTGATATGTCCACTAAATTCTTGATCAAGAATAGCATTATCCTACTCATAATTTAATTCTTTAATAAGAAAATTCGATATATATTGAAGATTGGTTCACTAGGAAACTAGTAGTTAGAATCAAACTAGACTATTATATTACATTGAAGACTTAAATACTAAAAAAAAATCATTTAAGAGCACAATATTCTTTCAAATTATTAGACATATTTCTCAATCATTAATTCTTAATTTTTAGGTGAAACCCCTCAATTTTCCATATTATGATTCCTATAAGATGTGCCATCATGTTGTTTGACCTAGAAGGGTGAATGGAAAACCTTGTAAAACTAGAAAATGTGCAAGTCCACTATCAAAATGTTTAATTAGATTTTATTGTATACATCTATTATATTTATCATGAAAATGATATTCATAATTATTATTTTCTCTTATGTAGCTCAATTTTGCAAATTTTTAGGTGGTAAAGGTTGTTAGTATTGCCAAGATCTCTACCTAAATTCTAGTATCAATAAGTCTATGAGATTGAAAAACAAAGAATGCAATAAAAGAGTTAAATAATGGAATTGGATTGAGTCCTCAGTGAGGAAGATGTACATATAGGATGATGAGTTTGAGTCACTATAGGAGTGCTCAATTCAAGGTGGAAATAATGCCCCACTACGTGGAAAATGAGAAATGCCACACATCCTTGAAGAGTTCAACTAGCTCTTCAAGCAACACATCACCATCTAAGGTGATTTAATACATAAAGGAAAATAAATAATTAAATAATTATTATTTTACTCTAACATCACCATTTAAGCTCAACTTAGGTGAGTACATAGATGGATGCATCCTGAGAAATAGGCTTGATGAGGTGCCCATGTACAATGAAACTATCCCATAGAAAACCTTGTGGGAAAAAGTACCCTCCAAAACATAGATGATAACAAGAAAGTGCAAAGAAGAGAGACTATGAATCCCCACCAAAAGATGATGCTTCCACTATTTTTTTTATCTTCTACTAGAAACAGCCTTTGGATGATCTTGATGAAGCACCTCTGAATTTTGATGCAACAGGATATAGTGGAGGAGATGGACTATCCATAATGGAAATGGAAGAATGAATCTTTTAGTATGAATTCGATGGAGTAAAGTGTAAAAATTTGTAAACATGAGAGAGTTGATCAATGTTGCCCACTACAAAAATCTCTAGATGCTCTAAGAATATTGACTTGTCACTAAACTAGATGTAAATTCGATTACCTTCCCATAATTGTAACCTAATAAATTGAAAGAATATTGTTTTCCAATTCATGAAGAAACAAGACATCAAGGATACTTTGACTGCATAACTCAATTGGACCTTGTCGACAAACACATATAAAAGTGTTATTAGCTACTTATACTTTATTTACATCAGAAGGACAAAAGGACATGTACACTTCTAGATAAGGAGATATATGATGTGATGCTCTTGAATCAAGAACCCATTTATCAATCTCTAAACCTATAGTAGCCATTAATACTTTTCTATTAGATATATCCTTTGATTTTGAAGATGTTGAACTAGAGATGAAAATTATTTGATGTGGATAGGAACCCATTATTTCTCAAGTAGATGCTAAAGGTGGTGTATATGTTTCTTCATACATTTGTCTTCATTACAACCCGGTCTTCATGCAAAAAGCACACTTCACCTTTTTTTTTTATTTACCATCTTTTACTTCTTTTTCCTTCTATTTAGTTGCAACAAGGACTTGTGGCTTTGAATATTGCATGGTACCCATTTTAATAAGTTTGTCTTGCACACCTTTGTGAGATAAACTACAAAATATCAAAGAAATGGCATAGTGTAGTGTGCATCAAAAGAATTCTTTGTTGCATGAAAAGTGGAAAAAAACACTAAATATTGAGGACCTAACTTGGATAAGACACCTAGGACCAATTGTTCATCCCATTTTTCTATTCCACATTGCTTGAGTTGAAACTTTAATAAGTTTGGTTTACTAGAAAACTCCTGAATCATTTTAAAGTCTTATGGATTAAGACTTATTAGTTCATTCTCCATTTGATGTCCCCTTATTACATATTTTTTCTTACCAAACAAATTTTCTAATGGTGTCCATCCATCATTAGGAGTTGTGATATAATCAATGTGAAAGAGCAGGTCAAAAGAAATGAAAGTACACAATGTTTCGTAGGCTTCATCATTTTAATTATGTCATTTTCATTTTTTAGTTGCTCCTATAGGTTTAGGTTCCAAACCTATAGTGACATGATGTAATCCTTGTTTCTTGGGTTTTATCTCTATAAGATTGCTTCCATTCATAGAAGTTAATTGGAGTTAGGATTATGTTCATTTTGCAAAATAACACACAAGATAACCCACCTTGATTATGAATTTGATCCCCCTTGAATATTGGCACTTTATATGTTTTAGTGCATATAACAATTTCAGTGTAATGAATAATGATACTTTATAGTTTTTTATTAGAGGTAAAATAGGTTTTGATGGGGCACCAAAACCCAATACTTCTAGTTTTGAAGGGCTTTGTAACCCTGCCCTAGGCAGGCAAGATGCAGAAAAGATAAATCACATATGATTAGCAATCAATTAGTAGCAACAGTTAATAAGAAGACATGACTACACAAACTACATTAGAAAACAAGAGAGGGACAAGATCCCTAAACAACCATATTTTAACTAGGACCTAGAAACCTTAAGTGAACATTAAACCCGCCTGCACCAGCCAAGCAATAACAAACCATCTACTTGAAAAAGACATCACTAATGTAGCACCACCTCGCATCAGAACCATTACAACAAGGGAAACCAAAGCACCTAATCAAAGCAAACATCCCGTCCAAATTTTCAACCTCAATATGAGAAGATGAAGGCTGAGACAGGGAAGAAAACATCCTCCTACAATCATATTTTTGCAACAACGCCCCACCAATCTACTAACAGTAGCCTCCCAACAACACCTTCTTGACCAAGGACACCAACCCAGCCTCCACCTCAAGAGGAGGGGGCTCACCTCCAAAAGAGAGGCTGAAGTGAGACCCAAAACCTCTTAAAACACCACTCTCCTTACACAAGCAACACCTCAATAAGAGCCAACATAAAGGAGAAGATATTCTGAGCAACACTACAACTACCAACTCCACCTTGATAGAAGAAGGATCCACCTCAAAAGGAACAGTCTCCCCCTTAATAGGAGACTCAAATCATAGATTCCAACATAGAGTGAAGTCAAAAGGGAGGGAAGACACCACATCCCAAGGAAGCCCAAGCATCAGGTATAGGTAGGAGGAAGTAGGGAAAAATTCAACCAAAGCACACAATAGGGCCCAAAGATAACACCATAAGCATAACCCAACCAACAGCAGATAAACCATGATCTGCACACCAAAGCACCATGAAGAGTAGAAATCCAAGCCTGTGGAAAACAAAAGAAAACCAAGCCCAAGAGGGATAAGGGAGCCCCAACAAGAAGGACATTGAGAGACAGCCAAACCATAAAGCTCCCAAGCTGACCCAACACACCGGTCAGAGCCAAAAATAAGCCAAATCTCCACAAAGCCAAACCAAAGGAAGCACCACCAATCCACAAAAGGGAAACCAAGAGCACCCACAACACACCCAAGGCAAGAAAAACCATCACAACACTAGAAAAAGGACAAAGAAAGCCTCAAAAAAACAAGTAGACCTAGGGGACTACAAACAAGAATCTGAAAGCTGGAAACCACAGGGGCACCAACAGAGCAAAGCAGAACAAGGGAGGCCTGCAAAGGGAGAGAACAAAAGGAGAGAAAAATCATGAAGTGTTAGAGTAATAAGTTATTCCACTTAATTAATTATATCATATTGGTTAATTAATTAAGTCACTTATTCCTTTAGTTACTTAAGCTAAACTTAGGCACATTAATAATTGATTAATTATTAAGTGTGCACACTAGGGTTTCATTTAGGGTTTCCCTTTTAGGGTTTCTTGATCTCCTTCATAAGGATTGATCTCTTTGTAATATTTGATTCTCAATAATGCATTTTTACTTTGAGGTTTACAGAACATCTTCTTTGGTTCTGCATGTCTTTTGCATGTGACAGGTATCCCTTTGCATGCAGGTGATCTTGGTTTCTAACATGGTATTAGAGCCGACCTGTAGCTGCCTATTCGTGATATGAAGATATGGCCTTTCAGTGAGTTTTTAATGCAAGGGTTTCCACAAGCATCTTTTTTGCAAGATCTGGGAGTTGCGAAGCTTCTGGTGCATTTTCAGGCAGATCGGACCTCACCATCAGATCCAGAGCGTCTGAGAGATGAAAAATGACATATAACTCGCCTATATTCGGCGTTGGCTATTTGTGAGGCAAAAAATTTTGTCCGTACGACATCTATAGCGTCCCTATGCACGATCTTCAAAAAAATATTTAGGTTTTTTGTAAGTATTTTTTTCCTGCAATGTAAAAAAAATACGTTAGCTTTTTTTCAAAATCAAAAATCAAAAAAATTATTACAAATTCAAAGAGATTTTTGTTTTTTTTTTTAAAATGCATATTAAAAAAATTAAAGGCAATACTTGTTGCCTGCGCAGTGTGGTATCCGTACACAGGCAGGCTGTACTGCTGTGGGCCCTGTCCTCCTTTGCTGCAGCAATCAAAGCCGCCGCCGGCCGACCATCTCCACACCGGCGGATTTCTCTGGACAACTGGCGGCAAAAGGAATTCCGATAGCCGGCTCCATCATTCCGACAGTTCACAAAATAGCGACAGCCTCCTAACCCTATTCGACGGCGCCAGTACCGAGGGAATATTCCCTACCCAGATTCTTATGGAATATTCCAAGCAGCAGGTTTTTTCTCAAAGGATTTGTCAAATTTTTTTTGCAGGGGGGCCAAATTTTTGCAACAACGGCCAGATGGCCATCAATTTTAAACTCGTGAAGTGATGATGTCAGCATGACGTCAGTGGCCATATGGCCCTCCTTGCCCCTCCTAACCCTAGTTTTCCCTAAAAGAGCAGTTTTTTTCTTTTGGTCATAACTTGGGCATACGGTATCAAAATTGAGCAAACGAGATATCACCAGAAAGCTAGTTCCGAGCACTTTCTAGTGGTGCTGTTTATTTTTCAGTATTTTACTATTTACCTAAATTTATTACTATTTGAAGTTAGATGTTATTTTTGGGCTTCTGAGCTCATAAATTTTTGCCATGATCTTTGATTTTTGTTATCTTTGCGGCGTTGGAAAAGTATTAAGGAGCTCTATGTTGTTTTCCATGCACTTTTTCTGTATCTATCCTAGGTTGATCGCTTAGTCCATATTTGGCCCAATGGGTTGTTTGGAGATTACTTGGATGTTTTGGCAGTTGGGAGGGTGC
The DNA here is from genome assembly GCA_007258455.2 of Sequoia sempervirens. Taxonomy (NCBI): domain Eukaryota; kingdom Viridiplantae; phylum Streptophyta; class Pinopsida; order Cupressales; family Cupressaceae; genus Sequoia; species Sequoia sempervirens. The sequence continues at coordinate 605,208,566 of VDFB02271358.1, forward strand.
ATCTTGCATCTTTGCACTTCGTTTTTAGTAATACATTTTTCAATAATTGCTTGATACTTCATAGATTCCAGGGTTGTTCCCATTTGGAGTTTTCAAGTGTTCCATGGCATCAGGTCTTTTGTTGCTTTATCATGATTCCTTGAGTCAATCAGTGACTCTCATTTGGTTTCAGTAGTAAACAAAATAATATTTCCTTGCTTGCCAGTATCAAGTTCCAGTGTTACTCTACAGTGATCTTCTAGTGCTTCTTGCATCAGTCATCTTATTGTAGGGGGGTTTTGTCCCACTGGGTTTTTCCTTCTCTACCTCATTCTTGCATTTGTAAATGGGTACCCGATCAGGCCTAGTTGTCGGGACCCATCTTTTCCTTCATGCATCTTATTCTAGTGTTTTAGCTTCTTCCTAAGTTCATCTTAAGGGGGGTGTTAGAGTAATAAGTTATTCCACTTAATTAATTATATCATATTGGTTAATTAATTAAGTCACTTATTCCTTTAGTTACTTAAGCTAAACTTAGGCACATTCATAATTGATTAATTATTAAGTGTGCACACTAGGGTTTCATTTAGGGTTTCCCTTTAAGGGTTTCTTGATCTCCTTCATAAGGATTGATCTCATTGTAATATTTGATTCTCAATAATTTATTTTTACTTTGAGTTTTACAAAACATCTTCTTTGGTTCTGCATGTCTTTTGCATGTGACAGGTATCCCTTTGCATGCAGGTGATCTTGGTTTCTAACATGAAGGACTCCATCTGACCCAACAAGGTCTGAAAGAATGCACACTCCAACTAGAAACAACTCGAACATAGACCACCTAGAAACCACCAGGAAGCAAGCATCAGAAGCCAAACAAACCAGAGAAAACAAGCTCGTAACACCTACAAAAAGGGGACAACAAGCCCACCACCAAAGCAAAGAAGTGTCCAACACACGAGCCAGTAGACCAACCAAGAGACGAGCACCACAAAAGCCACCACACAAACTAGAAACAATGGGAACTAGAGCACAGCCTCCCATAGCATCACCCATGACCTGGGTAAAGAGGAAGAGCCCCAAACCACCAAAGGAAACCAATGAGCCTCTACAACCATGAGCCAAAGAGGGAAACACAACAAGAACGCCCATATGCAAAACACAACCTCCCAAAAGAGCAGAGAAGAACCCAAGACAAAGATCCACAGAGAGAAATGGCTCCAGTGAGCCAACAAAAAATTGGCCTCCTCCTAGCATAGCTCCACAAACTGCAGTAGTAGGAAAGAGTGCCACAAACCCACCAGACCCATCTGGTTCATCCTCATCCCCATCTCCTCCATCGCCTTCAGGAGATTTCAAACTGCAACTCCCTCTCCTATTCCCGCCTGCCGACGACCGCTCCATTTTCTACTTGTTATCCTCAAAGTGACTTTATAATTGAGTATGATATCATTTCGAATAAATTGGGAAAGTGATATTCACTTAAATCAAAAAATAATTACTCAATTTGAGTAGCTAATAAAAAATATACAATAATCATTTGTGCCTAATTTTGCACTTAGAAACTAAAAGTTTTCCTTCTACAAGAGGAGACAAAATATGTGTTAAAACAACATAATTTTTAAACCGTCTCAATGCTAAAATCTTCAAAATAAAAAGGCCTTTCCATCAACTATTCACAATCAATTTTTTGACTTAACATTTGAAAGTTATGACAAAAAAAATGACTTCCCCCTTTACACGCACCTAATGTTATCTATAGACCCCCTAACACTATGTTTAACCAAAAGTTTTAATAATTAGTGGTGGAATAAAGATAATGCTGATATATACATTAAGTGCTAACTATGGGAAATCAATGCAAACTCACCATTATGAGATTAATTCCTTGCTATTCATGAGGAGGTGGCTAGCTGATGGATGATCATAAGTAGAATATTTCCTCCTACACAAGATCTGGCATGACCTCCCTAGTAAACTCACCTCATTTACCACATCATGCCACCGGGTATGAAGCTAAATATTGATCAGCTGAGAGGTGGCATGGGTTTGACCGATCCTTAAGGTGATTTTTTAGATACTTTTAAGACCATCGAAAGGTAAAAACACTGCTCATCTCTAGTCTGATTTATATGCAGGTTCATGGCCTCAACATTGGCATGTTCGAAGATCAAAGATCGACCACCCCTTTGACACATGCAAATCATGGATCCAACAAATGAGTTTGTCGCTTCCAATCAATCAAATTTTGACTCCAATTCACCAATGAAGATACTCTTTGCAGTCATATTCATGAATTAGAAAAAAATGCAGATCGGACATGGCGAGGTACAAGGTCATTGCTGATTTGAAAAATGCCTTGCTAGACTAGGTCGTAGCTTTCTTTCATAGGTTGTGCGTAGGGAAAGAAGCTAGGCTTATGCATCCTTGCACATGCTAATTGAAGCTCACTCGATGAGAGTGAATTCAAACGCTCACAAGGAGAAACTAGTACTACCCAGCCCTGTTAAGTAGCAGATCGATGCCTTCGCAGTCCTTTACAGATCAACGAGTATAATATACAAATCTTCGATAAGCCTCTGCCTCCTTAGGCGGCCTCTTTTCGATGCTATGTTACATGTGCAGATTAGAGTTTCAAACATAGACGATTCGGCCTTCAATATAAATATTTAGACATCAAAAGACGTAGATCAAATATCCTTTGCACATGTTTTAAGACCCAAACAAACACAAGCCAAACAATTTGCATGCACTACTAAAAAAGCTCACAGATACACAAATCAACATCCAACTGTAAAAATAGCTCTGATATCATGTTAGTATTGTCAAGATCTCTACCTGAATGCTAGTATTAATAAGTCTATGAGATTGAGAAACAAAGAATGAAATGCAAAAGCTGAATGATGAAATTGGATGCAGTCCTTAATGATGAAGATGTAAACATAGGATGATGAGTTTGAGTCATTGTAGGAGTGCTCAACTCAAGGTGGCAACAATGCTCCACCACATGACAAATGAGAAATGTTACACACCTTGAAGAGTTCAAATAGATCTTCAAGTGACATATTGCCATCTAAAGTGGCTTAATACGTAAAGTAAAATAAATAATTAAATATAACTATTTTACTCTAACAAAGATGACAATAAAATAATTTCTTAGATAATTCATGAAGCCTTATTTCTCTAGTGTACAATAGCCAAGAACTCCATTCATGTTGTTTTCTCTATCTTAAAAATATCTTCATCCTTTAAGAAGGTTTCAATCCTTATGAGTACATTATTATGCAACTATGAACTCTTCCTATAGTTGGCACCTCCACACTAGCATTATTAATTTGAAAAAATTCTCATATGAACTAGTCTCATCTCTTTACCAGTACGTTAAATTTACACACATGGTGTCTTATGTCTTCTATTTTAGCACCTTCCTCAAAAATTGCACATAATATTGTTCCTCGCATTAGCATCTAATTTCTAAAAATAAGATTGATTCCTTATTATGTAGCTATAATACCTTTTGTTTGCTTCAATCCATATAAATACTCCCATAAAATTCATAAAATATGATTGTTATGTATTTCTCTAAATGATTCCATTTATATTAGTTTTACAAGTTAATCAAATTGTTTCTTCCCTCACACTTCTCATTTTTTGAGATCCCATAACATGTAGCTATTGCAAATAATTGTTGTCCGATTCCTCCTAGCTTATGTTTAATTTCTTCCTTACTAAGAAAGTAAGAATTTTTCTTCCACATTTTGTCAGGTTTGGATGATCATTTTATGAAGAAATCAATTTATTTTGATTTAGATGTTGTGTTCTTGTCTTTATAGGTGAGGGGACCAACCATTTACTTAATGTATTCAGTAAACCATTATTTCTTGAATTGTGATATAAATGAAAGCTACATAGCAGTCAAATAAAAATTTCAAATGGAGAGAAAAATATTGACAAAAACAATATGAACTTGATTAATTTGAAGTAAAATAAATAAATAAATATATAGCCATGTGTTATACCAAACCAAATTTAGAACATGTCCTACAAATATCAATATGAGATGAAAATTGGAAGACTAAAACTAAAAGCTAAGTTAGAAAAACCTCCTAACAACTAGGAATCCACCTATTTACCTTTTAATAGGATAACAATTAAAGGTGAATTTAATAAAATAGTATAATTTAATTTTTTTTATGTTTTAAAACTTGCACCCTAATGAATACTCATCATTCCTCCTGAAAATAAAAAGAGGTTTAATTTCATTTAATGGATAAGAAATAAGCTAAGATATTGAGCTAGAGTTAAAATTCCTTCTTTTGTATATTCTAAGTTTATGATTTTTATGTGTCTATGATTCTATCTATTTATATTGCTTGTATTGTCATATATGTGTATGCACTTACACCATAGTTTAATTAGAATCTTCATTATTATTAATAATAGTTTTTTGGAAAAAGAGGGATAGAGATACAAACTATAGTATAACGCAAGCATTGTAATGTATAAAAAAATAGATTTGGAACATCATATGTGGTTGTTCTCAGGGGAAACTATTATGGGTGTAGTAGTAGAAAAAGAAGTTGAATGATGAAAGCTAAAATGGATTTGGGATGTTTAGGCATAAATAAGACAAAGTGTGTGAAACTTTGTGGGATGTGTGTTGTTTGTGTGTTGACCAATCATAAAATTTTAAATTATTTTTAAATAAAGAAACTAAGAGTGTATAAGCTAAAATAATGAGAAAATTGCTATGTAGAAAAATTTCATATGTACAATATTGTAAGGAAAATAACCTTTCCCTAATATTAAACTAGGATACTCTAATAAGATACATACAACTCAACATATATTAAGCTAGATTAATTAAATGATAAGTTACAAAATGAAATATGGTGGATCTAACAGTAATCAACTCTAGTATTGATGAATGTGACTAAACTATAATGGTTGGTAGATTTCAATCATTCTAATGTAAGAAAGAATTCTAGGTGTGTTCACTATTTGGAATCATGTGTTTAGATCTTTCTATTTCTTAATCAAATCTATAGGTCTATGTAACTTCCACATGCATACATATATTTTATGATCCATATATTTTATCCTACTTGTTGCATACTTTTTCTCTCTATTTGCTAGATTCTCAACTTCTTTTTGATTATCAATAAATGACCATATTTGAACATACCTTAAGAAGGCTACATGATTCTAGGGGAATTTTTCCTTGATAAACCCTTGAGAGAGATTAATTTTATGATCACACTGAATACTAGAAATATGTAGGCAACTATACAAATATCATAGGTGATGACTTGAGTAAATTGTATTTTGTTTAGTGCACTTATTGAATTGTTCTTCCAATTGTGATCCTTGTATGATTTAGGAATGAACAAAATTATAATATAATTCTAACATATAAATTTATATTCAAATTAATGCCTCCAAATATAATGACATAGTAAATTATCAAAAAGTGTGTGATATTTGGCTCCCAATGACTAGTAGAAAATTGTGGAAGTTGATATTTTTGTAACTTTAAATTTTATAGGTAATGAGGTAGGAATAATGTATGTCAAAATTAGGGATAATAGGAATTTTAATATGTGGAAATAAGTAGAGATACCTAGTTTAGATAATTCAAATGTTTAAGGATGTGTGAGAAAGTGGAGTAAATAAGCCCACATATGTATTGAGGGGGGATCCAAATTTAATATAATAGTCTGCCATATATTTTTAGTATGTGCATGGAAATGGGGGACTATAATGGGGCCAAAAGTGGTAACTTTTTTAAATCAATAAAAAAGTGATCTTGGATGAGAAATTCATGATAGCCATGCTCAAAATTTGACTATGTGATAGGAACACAATTTGTAGTACTCATAATCTATCTTGTAAAATACTATTTTTTTTTAAAATGATAGAATAAATAAGTTCAAATAGGCGGAGCACACAAAGTTCCCATGTTTTGTTAGAAAATTATATCATAGTATCTAGTGTGCTCCCACTAAAATGTCAAAATAGTATGAAGGATAATTATAGAAGAGATATTTTTTGAGAGGGTTTGATCCACAAATAGGAACAATCAATTATTTTTTCTAAGTCTCTACACCAATACTTTCAGTACACATCTATCCCTCTAGTAATTTTGTTCACATTTGTTCCCCCCTTGAGATTTACTTTCATGATTCTAATATGTTGTTTATGGACATCAATAGCATCTTACTTTAGAAATTCACTTGATCTAGATAAGTGGTTTGTAAGTTGCAATAACAGAAGATTAGTAGATAAGGTTTACATGGTTTTTTGTGTACTGGCTATGACTTATTCGGTCCACAATCCTCCTTGAATTTGAGTTAGACCTTGCTATTTTCGGAGAATGTTAATAGGTGTCTATGCATTGTGTTTTATAGTTGGTATGATATTTTGAGGTCCATGTGTCCTATAGTGATGAATAGTTGAAGTATTTTGTTCTTAGGTCCTATGCTTGGCTGACATAATGTATGTAAAGAGTTGCAAAGATTAAATATGTAAGGAGTCATTATAGGTCCATGTCAACCTTTATTACCTTTTTTTGGGTGTGAAGGAATTTTTTATTTGAATAAAAGGTGTCAATAAGGCACATTTTTGTATGATTTAGGGATACATCTAATTAGGCCAACCTAATTGATGTTTGCAAAGAAGTTTGATATATGTACAAGGTTGTTCTAAGTTTTTGGATATCAGTTTTAGATGTGTACATGATCCAAATGCAAGTAGTGATGTGAAATTTAGTAGAGCTAAACAAATAAGTAATGAAAATTACAAGAGGTGTGTGAATGTAAAGCAGAACCAAGATTTATATTCTATTGGATAAAGTGTATTAAGTTAGTATTTTGAGCCTCAAAGGGACTAAATATAGCATATTTTAGATGTACTTTGTATTAGTTCAAGTCTTGGTTGTGAAGACACTTCTTTCTATCTTTCTTTTCTGTATGAACAGTGAGTTGACTTGGATAGTGTGTCCACCTGTTAATGAGCCTTTCTGTAATATCTTTTAACTAGTTATAATATATTGTGAGCTAATACTCACCATGGTTTTTCCCACTTTGGGATTTCCATGTAAAAATCTTGATGTTCATGTGTTATGTGTGTTATAGGTGTTTCATACTTTCATTTCTTGTTGTAGTTAAATATGACTTCGTAAGTGGATGGTTAATTATTTGATGGTTTAATATAATATTGATTCACCCACCCCCTCTTAGTATTCCAAGCATTCATCAATTGGTATTAGATCTTGGTCCCTTAGAGGAAGCTTGAAAGCTTTTGAAAGATCTTGGAGATTGAACACAAGGCTGATAGAAAGTTTCCTATTCTTTTGGAAGAGATTCCTACTACTGGATACACAAGAGAAGATTGCATGCTTGAAAAATATGGAGAACTCAAAGTTTCTCTTGAAGATCTTGACAAAATTGAAGATGAAGAAAATAATTTGAAGGAAAATATTAAAGAAGCGAATAACTGCATCAAAAATTAAGTTCATATAAAGGCATAAGAGGTCAATGAACAACTCAAACAAGCAAATGATAACATCATCAAACTAAAAGTGCAAGTAGAAAAAAAGAAAAAGGATTGGGGAATTTTTGAATGTAATGGTAAAAATAAAACCTGATGAATGCACAAGTCTTGGACAAGAAGTGGTAAATCTGAGATTATATCTGGAGAAACCAATAAGTCATGAAGATAAATTCAAGACAAGTTCTACAATGATTAATAGGTTGATTGCAAATCATAAAGCATCTAAAGAATAAGGTGTTTTGGGACTTGAAAAAGGAAGAGAAGCTTAAATTAGATGTTGTGGAGAAAATTGGATTCTCCTTATCTGATGATGACAAGGCTACATTGGCCCAAGTCTTTAGCAAAGAATTCAAAACAAAACAAAGGGTCATAATTCTCATGGGAAGAGAATATGATCAATTTTTTAAAATGTAGAAGAAACTAGAGGAAAAGATTAATAACATAGCTCAAAATTATGGCATGACTCCCCTTGCCTCCACTAGAAAATAACAATATTTGGTAAATGAAAACATTGGAGTTATTGATGTAGAGGAAAAACTTGACAGTACTCCTCCAAATACAAATGAATATATGCAAGGAAATGCTAAAGATGAGACTAATCCTCTAAAGGGGAAATTGTTATTGAAGAGGAAATCACAAACGATGAAACTCCTATTCCTTCGATGATGCATAGTAGATCAACAAAACCTAGAGATATATGCACCTCTAGTTGATATAGAATAGAGCATCAGTGAAGGTGAAAAGCATGATGCAACTAATGAGCAAAGATATGAAGAGAATTAGGAAAGAGAGAATGATGGTGAAAAGTATGGAGAAGAAGCTAAAAATGAAGAGATTGAACAAGAAGAGAAGGAAAAGGCAAAAGGAGATGAAGAGGAAAAGGAAGATAGAGACTTGTAATGATAAATATAAGGCTTCCAATGAAGAAGAAAAGACAAAGGAAGAAGAGGACATTGATACTAAAAAGAATGAAGAAGTAGATAAATATGAGTAATTACCTAAGCCCATTGGTGAATCATCCTTCGATAATCCTCTAAAAGGTCTATTGTCTAAGAAATTAAGGTTCCACCCAGTTGGGTATGTGCAGGATCATCGTGGAAAAAAAAAAGGCCCTTAAGTGGCAAAAAATTCAGAAAAATTAGAGTTAGGGAACTTGATGTAAAAATTTGAATAAGTTATCTATATTATTTCAAAAACATGTAAGAATAGAATTTCTAACAAATTGAATGTAGTTTCTAAACTACTAGGTTTATTTAAAAAAAATCTATTTGGTGAAAAATTGAAATTTCAATGCAACAGTACATAAATTGCAAAGAAAAAATAAGAAGGTGTCTGTCTAACCACCCTAACCACAATAAAATGATAATATTTTTTTATAAAATTTTAGATATAAATAGAGGAATCATTTCCGATGTGATGCATACTTTTTGTAATTTTTTTCCAAGTAAATAATTAATTATGAATTTTTTATTACAACTTTTAAAAAATAAAAAAACTTGTGTGTCTAACCACCTTAACTTGGTCAAAAATTCATGAAATTCATTTTTTTAATCCTATAGTATGTGAAGCATAGAATGTGACACATGTTTCAGATTCAAAAAATGTGATACCGTTTGAAAGTTATAGATTTTTTTCAATCAACCTATCAATCAAGACTTTAGTTGTAATTCAAATAGAGAATACATAATAATTATTTATTAAATTCAAAGTAAAGTATAATTTATATTGGTGGAAAGCTGAGAATCTCCTTTAAAAACCCTTTTCATTTCATCAATTTTGGGTAAAAAAAATTCATCAGCCACATACCCTACAAAAACCCATCATATTGCCACTTTTTGCCCCGTCATGATCCTACACATACCCAGTTGTCTCTTCTCAATTGTTGTAGTTTCCCATGTAGTAGGACAATGTTGATCTAAACAAGATATCTCCCACTCATAAGTTGTTGCTAGGTGATGTGTTTCATGCATCAGCTAGAAAAGAAATCATTGATACTCACCAAAGGAGTGGTGAAATGATGGATGAAGCCATCAAGACATTGGAGGAGATTACACCAAGAACTAATATTGATACATCTTTGTCTATTATGGAAAATTTTAAATTACTAATTGATTCCTTTAAGGAATATGCCTTCAAAATGAAGGGTCAAGTGCAAACAAAGGTTAAGACAAGGATATCAAAGAATAATTTGATGGACATTATGGAGAAATGTGCATCTACACATATTACCAAAATTCAAGAATGTTTGAAGGAAGTACAAGTTTGTGAAGAAGATGCAAAAAAAAAAAATTTGCACTACACGAAGTGGCCATAAGGTACACAAGGAATAATAGATGAAATAGACTCAATTGAGTCCTAGATAACTAATGCTTCAAGTGTCTATGACCTAACCCTAGACAAAAATGATCAAACTTGGACTAGTATAGTGGACTTGCATGATAGATTCTTCACCTGTCAATGCTAGAAGGAAGAGATTATCAAGTAGCTTGGGAAATTAAGGGACTCGATAGAAAAAAAGCACATAACTATATCTCAAGTTCTTTTGCCAGTATTAGTAGAATCTCAAAGCTAAATATTACCCCTAGTACTGTGGAAGAAGGAGAAGAAACATTGATGGAGCTTGAATCTCAGCATAGGATGCTTGTAGTAACAAAGAACTAGGAAGAAGTTAAATCTACTTGGCAAGCTGTTCTTCAGAAGCTTCAGGGGTCAACATATTCAGGTTGACCATTTCTATTTTTGCATGCATGTTTCAATTTTTTAAAATTCTTTTATCAATGATAAAGGGTGAGATTGTTGAAAGAATGAAGAAGGTTGTCATTAATGAGTTGGAATTCATGTAAAAACTACATTGTGTAGATGTCAAAATAGTATGAACGATGATTGTAGAAGATATATTTTTCAAGAGGGTTTGATCCACAAATAGGAACATTCACATACTTTTGCTCAGTGTCTATACCAACAATTTCAGTACCTAGATCCCTCCAATAATTTTGTCTGCATTATTTTTCCCCTTGAGATTTACCTTTGTGATTATAATATGTTGTTTATGGATATTAGTAGCAACTTATTTCAAAAATTCACTTCATATAGATAAGTGGTTTGCAATTTGCAAGTAACAAAATATTGACATATAAGGTTTACAAAGTTTTTTGTGTATTAGTTGTTTAAAGAATGAAGGATACCTTCAAGTTTGTTGTCTTTGTTGTCATTGATGCCAACATTGTTTGGTAATTGAGTATCTACCCATCAGGTAAACTATGTCTATGCTACATCGATCTTGTAATTTGGTTTGAAATCACTTTGAAGTATATGTCATCTCATATAATTTTGATATGTTTTTCAAAGGTCTCAAGTGCATTCATGATCAAGGAATCAATAATTTTAGTTGGATAAGTTGGAAGGTTTAAGTGGTAGAAGTTTGGCTTATAGTTTTGGTATATTTCTCTTTTGTCTGACTTGTACATGACATGCACGGTTCATGAAGGATTTTTTTTAGGTCCGGGCTGACCTAAATTGTTTCTTGCATTCTTGGTTTTTAGCACCAAAGAAATTTTTGTTTTGAGGCTGACAAGAAACTTTTAGTTAAGTTTCCTACATCTAATTAGGTTGACCTAATTGATGTATGAAAAAGAAATTGAGTATATATATATGGAACATCCATATATTGGTGAGATAGAGAGCAAAGGTGTTATAGTGTGAATATACACAACAGTGTAATATTGTGAAGCTGTTGATAGTTGCTATGTTTCTACAAACTAGTGTAGAACTTTTGTTTTCTTGACCTTAATTGGAATTGTACTCAACACTCAAAAGGTGTATTCCTCTCAATTCACATTCTTGGCAGTCAACCATATCTTTCTCTATTCTGGCAATAATCCATATCTTTTGTACTTCGACTGTGAACCCTTCAAGGAAACTTTGTCTTGACAGTGTGCCATCTAATATTTTGTAAATATTGTGAGTTAATCCTCTCTGTGGTTTTTCCCACTTTGGGTTTTCCATGTAAGTTTCTATGATTTGTGTGATGTTATATTCATTTCCAATATTTTATTTACTACTACAGCAAGATATATTGTAATAATTGGATGGTTAGCAGTCAATTGGTTTAGAAGAATATTGATTCACCCCCCTCTTAGTATTCTATGGGTTCAACAATTGGTATCAGAGCTTGGTTCATTTTGTGAAGCTTATCATCTAAAGAAATATCTTGAAGTTTGAACACATGGTTGATAAAATGTACCATGTTCCACTGGAAGAGATCTTTGCAACTGGCTACTCTTGAAGATCTAGATAAAAGTGAAGATGAGAAAGAGTGTTTGAAGAAAAACTTGAAAGAAGCAAATGAATGCATAAAAAATATAAGAGGGAAAATCAAGAATTTCAAAGAAAGGCATAGAGAATTCAGTGATTAGCTAAAGAAGGCTAATGAAGACATCACTAGACTAAAGCTCCAAGTGGAAGAAAAGAAAAGAATTGAAGAATGTCAGAAATCCAAAATCCAAAGAAAAATTAATGAATGCAAAAAGATTGAACAAGAAGTGGTAACTCTAAGATCTAACTTGGAGAAAGAAAGATCTCATGAAGAAAAAATTAAGACAAGTACTACAGAGCTTGATGAGTTGATTGCATTTTAGTAACTAGCTAAGGATAAATGTGGTCTAGGACTTGAAGATGAACAAAGTTCAAAGGAAAATCAGGTTTCAAACAAAGTGAACAGTCAAAGGAAGAATCAAAGCAATGGAAGGAATATGAAGAATCATACAAGAAATACCAGAAAGATTCCTATTCAAGAACCTAATGCTCAAACGTACCCATCTTCCAATGGAATGTGTTTCTCATGCAATAAAATTGTTCATAGGGAAACTATATGTAGAAGTAGAATGAATCAGAATATTGGATTATTTCCCTTAAAATGTTATGCTTGCAATAATTTGGGCATAGAGCTACTGAGTGTAGAATTCATACAATGATGAATATATTCAATACTGGTAGAATGACTCAATCTTTTCAAGGCTATTGATATATATGCTATGCTTTTGAACATAAAGCTTATTAGTGCAGATCAAGGATAAATCCAAATCAATTTGGTTAGAAACATGTTGTGTGCTACACCTACAATAAACTAGGACACATTTCAAAATTATGCTTAAGCAAAATTAAGAAGAACCCTGATCTAGAACAAAATAACAAACCTATAAACAAGGTAGATCCTAATGAAGTGAGAAAATAAATGGAGAATATTTGAAAGAAAAAGGGAGAGCCAGAGAATAAGAATGAGTCAAATGCATTTGCATCTATATCTGGTGTAGATACTTCTAAAAACTAAACCTAGCAATGGTTTTAGGGAGAGTAGTGACTAAGAAATCTAACAAACCTCCGACATAAGACATGTCAAGCAGTGATACAAGGACATATCGTGTAAAGCATCATTCTGAAGATGTTGAAGAATTGTAGAACATTTTAGGGTTTAGAGTGTATTTTACAAAGGGTTTATTAACTTTTTGAAGTTGGAGTGCATTTAATACAAAACTAGGGAAAAATTGGTAAGTCATAAATTGAGAAACTAAGTCGAATTAAATCACATTTACAAAATTGGAAGAAGCGGAGTGAGCTGAAGAAAGTTAAAGAGTGATTCAGAGAAATTGGTATCAATCCCTTGTTTTCGACAAAGCGTGAAAAGGTATTTACTATTATCTGAACTTTATGTGTTTTAGTTTGAAGCAACTTTACAAGAAATTTGAGGAAAAGAAATGGCTACTCCTACTATTGTAGAAGTTTCTGAGAGACCCCAACCTAAATTTAGAAGGTATTCCTTGAATTTTTTTGAAATGGACCCCTTGGGTGCATTCTTGCACATTCTTGTTAATGTTCTACCCATTGAAGACACTAGAACATACATTCATGCAAAATTAGAAGAATTTAACCACCAAGAACTGAGGGATTTATGGATGGAAGAATTGAAAGAGATTATCACTTTGTAAAACCTGAATATGAAAACCTACTACAGAAGAAGTTGGATGTGTGGAATTGGTTCCCTAAGTTTTCAAATGAGATGGAATCTAATTTTTTTAGGATGGCAGTAAGTAGGGTGCATGATAAGTTTGTAAATTCACATGGGTCCCAAGATGACATTAGCTGATTCGATGGCATGTAAACAAAAGGTTGATGAAAATGTCATAGATTTCATAGTGTGATATCAAATGCTTTATTCATAAATAAACATTAATATTCATGATATCAACCTTCAAAGAATGTTTATTTCCAATTTTCAAGAAAAGATCCAAACTAAGCTTGAGATGTTGAGATTTCCTTCCTTCACATAGTTATGTACAACCCTTCTTGATTGTCAAAATTTGGTTAGTAGCCGTGAAGTGAAAACTCCCTCTAGCTGTCATTAAAATTCTAAATCCACACCTCAAACCAACTACCAAACTTTCAAGAAACAAAATAAGGATTTCCTACAACTTAATCCTCCTCAATCAAATGAAAATTTTGACACCCAAGTGGATACTGTAAAGACAACAAAACCATATTTGTTTGTGTATAGAAACAAACAGTTTACACCTCTACCTGATACCCTTCATAATACCATGTTCTATCTCTTAGAGAAGAATTTGATATCCACACCTCTTGTTAGAGCTCCTAATCATACTAAGCCTTTACTTCCCAACTATAGACCAAATTCCTATTTCCTTTTCCATCAAAAAAATGGACATGATGCAAAACATAATTGAAAGTGTCTTAAACATATTGTGCAAGACCTCATTGATTGTAATCATATAACATAATTGGAGGTGTTAATGATGAAGGTAATAAGTTTGTAGCTCCTCCTAATAGAAATTTTCAAATATTTACCAATCCTATTGATGACCCTAGTTTATGGTTGAATTTTGATAGAGTTTATAATCTATTTGTTGTAGTTGTCATAGAATTTGATACTTGGATGATGGCATTTTTATGATATTTCCTAAAAACCATGGACATTGGGCATAAGCTTGTTTTTGTAAATCTTTAATGACATTGACATGCTATATGGACTATTTATGTTAATTCTACATGTGGATTAATGAATGTTCTTTAAGATAGTTATAGATATGCAATTATTGTGCATAGTAACATTGTCATGTAGATATAATTAGAGGCCACTAAATTGAGGAAGATTATGTCAGTTGGTCATGCACCATAACAGTCAACAATGAATTCATTCAAAGGTCAATGGAGGTCAGGCCCTCAACGACGAGAGATTCCCCATGCTAATCAACAATGTAACCACCTTGTAAATGGTCATAATTGTTGTTGAGAAAATGTAGGCATTACTATTGTGCTCAATCTGTGTTAAGACAAATCTTCTTGACCAGATTTTGCACATGTGTAACTGCCTCTCCATTTTCTATGCTTTCCCTAAAGTGGTTTCCTCCTATTTTTGGAGTTGACCGCCCTACTAGGTGGTTATTTAGTAGTACAAATAAGAGTCATATGCTCCTTCTCAAGGGGTTGCACAATTTAATGATGTACTTGCATTCTTAGTTTTTCAATAATATAGTTATGCTACTCTATTGTACTCATGTTTTCCAATGAATAAAATGAAGTTATCAGTTCATGCATCTGAGTTTACATTAGTTTAGAGGATACTCATCGAAGGGGCCCACTTGGTGAGCATTTTTTCCTTTAGTTTAGTTTAGTTTAGCTATTACTTTCTACTAAGTAATTAGTTAAGAATCTAGCACTGACTGTTCCTGTAGCCACTAGAATTCCATTTTGTGACTATTCCTACAGCCAAAGAAAACATAGTAGTTTCCTTTTTGTTTTCTCAAATTCTCATTTTTTTCATGCATTTAAGCTTAGTGTATTTGTTGGATGATGTTCAACATTTATGTTATTCCTTTCCAAGCAATTTAATTTCATCATTGTCTTTCTTAGCTATAGGATGAATATGGCTACTTTGGATTCCTAGTGCACATACTATGCTAAACCATTTCAAGTTTACGTCCCTAGGTTGACAATTTAAATGCACCTTCATGATGATTGAAATGGATATTCAATTTAGATGTCCAATCTCTGAATCACAATTGTAAGGGCCTAGTTGTTAAATCATTGTTGGAGGCCAACATTTTTGGTGCCATTGTTGGGGATGGTGTCAAACTAGAGAGTTCTTTGGAGTCATTGATATTTTTTCTTGTTGTATTCTTTCTAAAGTTGTTCCTAGTATACCCCTCATTTAGGAAAGTAATGACCCCCTATTCTTTGCCAATTCTTTGTGTGAGTTGCTTGACATTGAGTTGATACTACATGCATTGAGGAAGGAGAAGAGATGCTTATGGGAGATTCCTTTCTAATATTCCTAATCTATTCTAGCTAGAAGAGCTTCCAAATATACCAAGAGATGACGAAGAAGAAGAACCACACCCCTTTGTTGATGCATTTCTTGATCTGACCAATTATGAAGCTTCCTCATAAGACCAAAATCTAATTGAGAACCCCTTTGCTTTGGAAGTCCATTAGGCAGGCATGGGTGATGCAAATAGAAATAGACCTAACCAACCAACTTTTCCTTTCCCCATTGCCCATTAGAATGAAGTTGACAACCTCAAAAATATCCCTACTTCAGCCTTTCCTAAGTTCTATGTGTTAGAAACCAAGATCTAATTGCAAACTAGAAAAAATCACCTTCCACAGAAGAGAAAAACGAAAAAAGAAGAGATTTGAAAAAGATGTGCAAATTGATATATTCGAAGTAAAAATAATTACAAGAGATAATTTGCTTTATAAAAGCAAAGATGCATAAACCTAATCTTATCTTGAGCAACAAGATAGCTCGATAAGATAAGGATAAAACCTATAACTTAGGAATTAAATAAAGCCGAAGTAAACTTATGCTAATGTGTAATATATACTTGTACTTATTATGGAAGACCCCGAAACTTTCTTGTTTCAGTATGAAGACACTATGGACTTGTTACAGAAGACCCTGAAACTTTCTTATTTCAGTATGATATACTATGCAAAAGTTATGACTATACCACTGATTCCCATAGGCTTAAGCTATTTCCTACCACTTTGAAAGAGGTTGCATTAAGATGGTTTATGAGCTTAGGTAGAAATACTGTGGAGACTTGGGAGGAATGAAGACAAAGTTCCTTGAGAAGTATAAGGAATATTGCATGGGTAGTGACATGAGAGGAGATGATATTTTTAGGATGCAAAAAAGGAAGATGAGAGCTTGGAGGATTACATTTCAAGGTTTCTATTCTACCTACAAAAATCTCCACACCATACACTCAATGAAGAATCATAAAATTCATTTTTCCTAAGAGGAATTAATGAGAGATACATTAATACCTTGACTTGATGGCAGGAGGAGATATCACCCAAGTTCCTTAGGAAGATATTAATAAAATATACCAGAACTATTCTAGGGAAGCTTCAAAGAAAGGGAGAGCTTACCAATCCTCTATGGGTAAGTAATCCACCTGTGGAGTTACAAGGATGGATATTACTCACTTGTTGGTAGATTTCAAGAAAGACATCATAAACAATCTAGCTCCTCAGCTAGACACACTTTAGGCCAAGAAGAAACAAGAGGAGGTAGAGGCGATGCTGGCAAAATAATACCTTCATTGTAGACAAAAGAAGGACTGTAGATGCAATATGGTAGCTAATATTGACAATAAGCATATTTCACCTAAGTTCAAGCCAATCTAGATTGAAGAGGACCACTTCTACTATGTTGCACAAAGGAGGCCATGGGCTCCACGACAAGGTATGCCACTAGATCCACTATCTTTTTCTAGGCCATATTTCAATTTGTATTCATCTAGTAACCAATGGCAACCCCCATATCCATCCAACTATGGAGGATATCCACCATAGCCTTGGGGTAACCATCCAAATGGATGGACCAATCATCAAGAATCTCCACCCCAATGGTAGCAACCTCAGGGGAATTCTCAATAGTTTCAAGGACCTTGGCAACCACCTCCAGGAAATTGGCAACAAAAATCTCAATGGAGGGGAGGATAATGATGGCCAAACCAGATAACCAGTTACATGCAACCACCTACTTAGCTCCAAGAACCTGCTATAATGACCCCTCCTTCTAATTCAAGCTCTAGTGCACCTAAACCTACTCAACTACGAGCTCAACCCACACATAACCCAAATAAAAAAGCACATCAACAACCAATATAATTTTTTGATTCAAATCAATTCCCTGTATATGTTGTGAGTGTAAGTGACATCCACTTGTGTTCAGGAACTACCTTACTAGCTCCTTCCACACCCATTATCACTAAGCTTCCTATGGAAGAGGAAGAGGAACTTCTAAATGACCCCATTTCGCCAAGTGCACCTAAAAATCTTGAACCAATCCCAATCAAGCAGATTGAACAAGAACCACCATTTCCTCAAGTTTCCAAGCAAAAAGAAGAAAAGTAGGACATAACCTTTGAAATTTTAGATCAGTTGAAGCATATATGTGTCTAGATACCTCTATTTCAGGGCATTAAAGATGTTCCCATATATGGGAAAGTAATCAAGGAAGCATGTCTTAAGAAGCTAGGAAATAAGAAGAAAGACTCCACTACGATTCATGTGGTGGGATAGTTGGTTGATATCATGCTTGAGAAAGTGACTATCCTCAAGTACAATGACCCAGGTAGTCTTGTGGTAGGAGTGGTTATAAATGGGATCCAAATAAATAATTCTCTAATTGACATGGGAGCAACAATAAATGTAATGACTAAGGACATCCTGCAGCAACTAAATGTTGCAAGCATGCAATCTACTCCTACTATCCTATAGCTTGATGATAGTTCTACCATTAATCCTGATGGTATTGTAAAGGATCTTGTGGTAATTCTAGATTGCTGGGATTACCCAACAGATTTCATGATCCTTTCTCCTAAAGCTACACTAGTTGGGTACCCCATTATTCTTAGAAGGCCATGGTTAGCAAGAAAAAATGCCTATATTGGATTTTGGTCATTAGACATGACCATTTTTTATGGGAAGAGCACTAAAAATTTTGTTCTTTATCCTCCTTCTTAGCTATCACATTATATGGATAACCCCATATGGCCACATGTTGGTGAAGAGACTGAGGAAGTTAATTCTATGGCACAACTTATGATGTTAGGCAGAAGTCCTTTCATGCAACTTTAAGATGAAGATGAAGTATTGTTTAACATAATTCAGAACCATTGTGAAGTAGAGGAAGCATCATCCTCTCATGCATTTAGTTATGTTGATCCAGTGATGACACTTCTTCCTATTCTTCCTGTAGCCACTCTTCTTGCAGCTAAACTCCTTGTAGCAACATGTATGTCCCATACATTGCTACCATATGAACTCAAGGTACCATGCATTAATGAAGCAACTATGATAGAGTTAACTACACAAGTGCAGGTATTAGAAGGAAAATATCTTAATATTAATAGCAAACTAAGTGAAGAACATCAATTGTCATTAACATACTTACTGAGGACCCACCAACATGCATTTACATGGGACTATCATAATATGAAGGGATTGGACCCTAAGCTTTGCACTCATAGGATATACATAAGAGATGATGGTACACCAGTGAGGCAACCACAAAGAAGAATTAACCCTACATTGAGAGAAATTGTAAAAGGAGAATAACAGAAATAGCTAGATGTAGGATTTATCTACCCCATTTCAAATAGCCAATGGGTGTCTCCATTGGAGATTGTGCCTAAGAAGGGAGGGGAGTGGAAATTTTGTGTTGATTATAGGGAACTCAATGCTGCCACCAACAAGGACCATTTTCCATTACCTTTCATAGATCAAGTTTTGGAATCACTTGCAAGAAAGTAGTACTTTTCTTTTCTAGATGGATTTAGTGGTTATAACTAGATCCAAATTGCACTGAAGGATGAAGAAAAGACAAATTTTACCTATCCATAGGGGACCTATTCCTACTCAGTACTTCCATTTAGCTTATGCAATGCACCTACAACTTTTTAGAGGGAATTCATTAGCATATTTTCAAACATCTCTCTTGATTGCATGGAAACTTATATGGATGACTTTACTACCTATGGTTTTGATTTCAATGAAGCATTAGAAAATCTTAGGAGAGTCCTACATAGATGTGAATACCACAATCTATCTTTAGATAGTGAAAAGTGATTCATGGTGATGCAGGAAGGTGTAGTTCTTGTCACTACATCTCTCACAAAGGAATTCAAGTAGATCCTACAAAGATTGAGGTGATCACTAATTTTCCTATACCTACAAAACAAAAAGATGTTAGGAGTTTCATCAAAGACTTCAGCAAAATGGCAATACCATTGTACACTCTCCTAACTAAAGATGTTGAATTCTAATGGACAGAAGATTGTGACAAGGATTTTTTTGACTTGAAAGTAGCTTTAACTCATGCTCTTGTACTTAAAGGACATAATTGGGAGATTCCTTTCCACATTCATATAGATGCATCAAACTATGCTATAGGAGTAATCTTGGGATAGAAAGAAGGAGCCATTGAAAATGCTATCTATTTTGTCAACAAATATTTGCAAGGAGTTGAATTCAACTATATAGTGACAGAAAAAGAAATGTTGGAAGTGATCTATGCCCTAAAAAAATTATGCATTACATAATAGGCTATCAAATATTTGTGCACACTGATCATGTAGCCATTAGATACCTCATGAATAAACCCCTAATCTTAGGTAGGCTAGCAAGATGGTTATTGTTGATGAAAGAGTTTGACATAACCATTGTGGATAAACTAGGGAAGGCTAATGTTGTTGCAGACTTTCTTTTGAGGCTGACTACATCAAAGGACAATCAAGCCATAGATGACTCTTTTCCTGATAAGCATGTATTCTCCATCAATGTGAAAACACCTTGGTATGTTGACATAGCTAGTTATTTGGTCATAGGGAGAGTTCCTCCTCACTTCCCTCCAAAAGAAAGAAGGGTGTTCATTGAAAAATATTTTCTTTTTTCATGGATTGTTGGATTAATGTTCTATACTGGACCAGACCATGTCAAGAGGAGATGTGTGAGGGAAGATGAGACATATGATATTTTACATAAATGTCACAATGAACCCTATGGAGGGAATTTTGCAGCCAAGAGGATAAAAATGAAGATTTTGAACACAGGATATTATTGTCCCACAATCCACAAAGATGCAAGAAAGTATACAAGAAAATGTGATAGATGCCACAGGATGGGTCGACCAACCAAATATGATGAGATGCCACTTTACCCTCAGGTATTAATCACTCCCTTTTATAAGTGGGGATTGGATTTTGTAGGACCCATTGACCCTCCATCAAATGGTAAGTCTTATATTTTGGTATGCATTGATTATGTAACCAAGTGGGTAGAAGTTAAGGCAATGAAGCATGAAAGAGATAATAAAGTTACAAAATTTCTTTATGAGGAAATTTTTACACACTATGGAGTTCCAAGAGAGATAGTGACCGATCAAGGGGTTCAATTCACTTCAACCCTTATTACAACACTGGTCAATGAGTACAACATAAGGCACATGAAGTCTACTCCTTATAACCCTTAGACCAATAGCCAAGTTGAGGTGACCAATAGAGAAATTGAAGCCATTCTAACCAAAACAATAGCTATCCATAGAAGGGATTGGGAAAATAGGCTACCATAAGCTATTTGGGCCTATAGAACTACCTGGAAAAAAACTACAGGCTTCACTCCATTTGAGTTGCTATATGGAAAGACAATTATGATTCCCATTGGATTTGAGCATAAGACTCTTAGGACTGCACTAGGCTTGGGGATGGATATCTCCAAGGCATAAAGAGAAAGAATCATGTGGCTGAATGCTTTGGATGAGATGAGGAAAGCAGCCTTGCATCACATAGAGGTGGTGCAAAACCAAAGAATAAAGTCACATGATAAATTCATTAAAGACAAGAAATTCTAGCCAGGCAATTGGGCATTGCTTTATGACTCAAGGTATCAAGATAATGCAAGAAAATTGAGGACAAGGTGGCTAGGACCATATGAGGTTGTTGAGTTCTTCCCCAATGGTGTTGTTCAACTCACTACCATTGATCCTGTCATATTCAAGTTGCTTGTCAATGGTCATCGCCTCAAATTGTATCACAAGCCAACTTCTAGAGAGGACTTCCTGTAGCAATTTACTCAGCATGCAACACCTGAAATTCCTACAGCCAAAGGAAGTGAACCTAGTGTCCCTCCTTCTAGCTAATTCAGGTATGTACTTTGTCATAATAAAGACTTCCACTTTTGTGGAAGTCCACTTCTTCACCCATCCACCCATCCACCCATCCACCCATCCATCCCTACCTTTCTCTCTCTTCCATCACTTTATTTCATTCCACATCACCTCATTTCACTTCATTTTCATTAATTGCTCTACTAATTTATTAAAAGACAACTCCTACTTTCTTCGCAATCTTTGCAATCAATCTTCCAAGAATTCAGGTATGTGCACATTAATTGCTATATCTTAATTTTATTTTAGTTCATTCATTTAATTGTTGTACATTAATATGGATGCTCACCATAGCATGTTAGTATTCTTTGTCTCTGTCTAATAATCATTACCACCTTGCATGTGAGGAAACATGTTCAAATTTAGGTTGGGAGGGAAAAAAAGTGAATACCATGCCCACACATCAATCCATGTTGGTCTACATCATCAAAGTTTAAATTGAGTTGATTTGAATTCTAAGTGAGAAGATGGCTCGCATGTGTGAGTGACACCAACTACCGCTGCCATTTTTCTCAACCATAACCTTCCTTTATTACTCCTTTACTACCATTATTGATGTTGTCATAATCTTAAGTTTCCAAAAGGTAAAACAAAAAAAGGAAAATTCAGACGATATTAGTGTTGAAATTTAGCAATGTTGCAAGAAGGTGAAGTTTGGCTTTTAGATGAAGATTACAAGGGAGAAATTTGCAAAGTAATTGTTTGATTAGAGGCAACTAAATAATGGGAGGTGGTTTAATTCAAAATGAACCCATGATTCATGATGTATTACTACAGGATGCACCTTATGAGGCCAAATTCAGAAACTACGGGTGGTTAGATTATTTCATAAAGTTGAATGATTTTAATGAAGATATTGCATTGAAATTTTCTCAGACATTGTCTAAAGGAAAGGCCATGGTAAAAGCGCTAGAGGTCATAGAGACTGAAGAAAGGATTGAAAAAGTTACAGGGTTTCCTGGTGACGGTGAACATTACCTTGCTACCAGAGATGCCAGGTCAGCTAGGGTTGAATTTACAAAACTTGGTGAGCCTCCATTGAGTGTGAACAAACAAGGTGCAAAGAGAACCTCTTTGCCTAGGCCATGGAAGCAAGTAGCTATTTATGTTATAAAATACATCACCTATGAAGGTCACCAGTCAAATCTACATTTCGTACACTTTATACTTTTGAATCACATGAGGCATGGGAGAAGGATGAATGATTTAAATGTGCTCTATCACCTTCTTTCAATCATGGCAGTTGAGACACAAAAAGGTAGGGACAATTTTATTTCCCACCATTGTCTAATCAAATTATTAGTTGAAAATTCTCTACATGAGGTGTTTGAAATGACTTGGGAAGAATTCATAAATATTGATCAAATTAGACCAAAGCATTTGTGACCTAGGGTTTTTCCTCAACCTCATAGAACAAGTAGGAGATTGAGCAAGGTTGAAGCCACTCCTAGTGCCTCAACTTCTAGTGTAGGCCCTAGTGTAAACCCTCCTGTAGCTGAACAAACCATAGAGATTAGTTCTTCTAAGATAAAGCACTCAGACAAAGAAATTTCCTCTCCATATTCCGATGATGATGTTCCTCTTGGAATCCTAATGAGAACTAGTGAATAGAAGAAAGAAGCAAAAATAAGAAAAGGAAAAGCTAAAAAGAGCTAACAAAAAAGGAAGTGCCAAGCTCTAAGAAGTGGAAGGCTGACACTGTTCATCCTACAACCAAAGAAAAATATGAGAGCCCTCCTAGAAAATCAAGGCTAGCTGGGCCAGTCCTTGGTATGTCTCCACAAGAAAGCCCTAAGCCTAGAGAAACATCATGAGGGGACAGAGAAGCTCCAATGGGGTAGGTGAATGTTGAGTTAAAGGACATATTTAAGGAACCAACAAACATAAAAATGGAAAATCTTGTTGATATTGTAGAACAAGTTGAGAATCAAGGGTATGAGGAAAATCAAGAGCTCATGCAGAAAGAGTTCCTATAGCAAGAGCAAGAACAAGAGGCCTTGTAGCCAAAATTGGGAGAACAATCAATACCCCTTCAGCCAGAACTGATTGAACAACCAGAATCCCTATAGCTAGTACCATATGGAGAGAAAGCATCCGTGCCAGGAAGAATGCTGGTAGGAATACATAATCCCCCTGATTTTTCAGTATAGCAGGTAGCTCTAAACTTATGGAAAGAGATGCAAAGGAGGGAGAAGGAATGGAAAGAGGAGAAACACAAACTAAAGAAGGAAATTCAAAAGAGAGATGAAGTGATTGAAGATAAGAATGAGGAAATTGTTGCTTTAAAGAAAAGGGTGGAAAATATTATAGCCTTAGTACCTTAGATATTGGAATGTAGGACTCCTCCAAGGGTCTATGCTCTACATTTGAAGGAGAAGTATCTTTCTTTTAAGCTAGCAAGGATTGTTTTAGGTTTGAATCATTCCATTGAGGCTCCTCTTGAATTTTTCAATGCCTATCAGATTGCTCCTCGTGAAATGAAGAATTTGTTGTATGAATTCTATTTGCATAATTATGTTGTGACCCAAGATCATGATTGGAATCCATTGTTGTATGTTGGGGATGTCCAATTGAGGGCATTTATGTCCTGGGTATAGAATGAGATTAGTTGGGGAAAATAATAGATGACTTATATGCAATTGGAATCCAACATTCCCCTATCCATTAGAGCTGAATCAAGAAACCCAAGGGACATTTACAAGGATTGGCACAAATTTCTCTTTAGACCAAGCTATGGAAAAAGGATCATGCTTGAGATAGAAGCAATTTACAGAGAATATGAGGAGGTGGCAAAAGCAAAAGAGGAATTTGTGAAAGGATACCTCTCACAAAGGTGGAACAACCTAATTGATGAGTTAAAGCATGTTGAGCCTCACTCTATATAGAACTATGCTACAAAACTTAAGAGAATTGGAAGATATATACACATTGGAAGGACAGAGGGATGATTTTGGCTTCCATTAACTTTTCAGCTACCTATCTTATTGTGGTCTATGCCAAATTTTGGGTATTACAAGTATGATATAGCTACAAAGAGACAAAGATGGAGTAGATTGGATAGAAAACAATGGTTCTATTGGGACCCTAGTTCATGAAAAACAAACATTGATGTAGGACAACTAACAGTTACAAATTTCAGGGCATTGACTAAACAAAAGAACAACCCTTCCTCTACTGGAGGACTAACAAAAACTTAGATTATCGTGAGTGATGATCCTAGTTTATGGTTTAATTTTGATAGATTTTATGATCTATTTGTTGTAGTTGTCATATACTTTGATACTTGGATGATGACATTTTTATGATATTTCCTCAAAACCATGGACATCGGGCATAAGCTTGTTTTTGTAAATATTTAATGACATTGACATGCTATACGGACTATCTATGTTAATTCGACATGTAGGTTAATGAATGTTCTTTAAGATAGTTATAGATATGCAATTATTGTGTGTACTAACATTGTCATGCAGATATAATTAGAGGCCACTAAATTGAGGAAGATTCTGTCAGCTAGTCATGCGTCGTAATGGTCAACAAGACATTCATTCAAGGGTCAATGGAAGTCAGGCTCTCGACAGAGGGAGATTCCCCATGCTAATCGATAATGTAACCACCTTGTAAATGGTCTTAATTGTTGAGAAAATGTAGGCATTACTGCTGTACTAAATCTACTTTAAGACAAATCTGTCTAACCAAATTCTACTCATGTGTAACCGCCTCTCTATTTTCTATGCTTTCCCTAAAGTGGCATCCTCCTATTTTTGGAGTTGATTGCCCTGTTAGATGGTTAGTTAGTAGTATAAATAAGATTCAGATGCTCCTTCTCAAGGGGTTGCACAATCTGATGATGTGCTTACATTCTTAGTTTTCAATAATACAGTTATGCTACTCTATTGTACTCATGTTTTCCAATGAATAAAATGAAGTTATAAGTTTGTGGATGTGATTTTATATTAGTTTAGGGGATACTCATCCAAGGGGGACCACTTGGTGAGCATTCTCTCCTTTAGTTTAGTTTAGTTCAACTATTACTTTTTGTTTAGTAATTAGTTAAGAGTCTGGCACTGACTGTTCCTGTAGCCACTAGAGTTCCATTCTATGACTGTTCCTACAGCCAAAGTAGGCATAATAGTTTCTTGTTTGTTTGCTCATATTGTCATTTATGTCATACATTTTAGCTTAGCATAGTTGTTGGATGATGTTCAACATTTATGTTATTCCTTTCCAAGCAATTTACTTTCAACATTATGTCTTTCTTAACTGTAGGATAAATATGGCTACTTTGGATTCCTAGTACACATATTGTGTTGACCCATTTCAATTTTACGTCCCTACATTGATAAGTTAAATGCACCTTCATGATGATTGAAATGGTTATTCATTTTAGATGTCCAATCTCTAAACTGTAGCTGTAAGGGCCTAGTTGTTAAATCATTGTAGGAGGCCAATACCTATGCCTAATCATAATATATCCTATTTCAAAGCTAGTGAAACAGAGAATGATGTGATGAATGCTGATGCAAATGATGAAAACATGAAAGATAATGATAACAACCTTACAAATTATTTAGTTGCATCTATTGATGCTAAACCTCATAAGGGTCCAACTAATATGTCACTTGATACTGCTTTCTCACAGAAATACATACTTAAACATACACCTAATGGTCCAGTTTACATAACTTGAAGAATAAATGACAAGCCTAATAATGGATATTAATTGATCTTGTCTGTGTAGAGAATGTGATCACTAAAGAATTCCTATTTATGCATGAAATCTATCTAGATACATATGAAAAACCAAAATAATGGATCAAAACACATTATGGTTTTGTGTTCCCTACGATTGGCTCAATAAATCTCCCTCTGAAGGTTGGAATGAAAGAATTAACTATCCCATTCACCATCATCCTATTGTCAAACCAATTTAATGTGAAGTTAAGATATCCATGGATTCACTCCATGAACGTTGTCTCGTCGGTTGTGCATAAATGTTTAAAGTTTCCATTTGGAAATGAGATATTTACTATGCATCATATTGGTTTTATTCTTATGTCTTCCCATGGGAGCTTTTCATTGGATTTTTTTTTTTTTGAGCCTACTAAACCTATCAGACCCTCTGAATACTTCTTTCTTAAATCCTATCAAAAGTTTAAGGCAAATAATACAGTAGAATTGTCCCTTAGCAACATGCTTAACCCATGATTGCTGCCTCCTATCCTTGATAATACCATCATTGAACCTAAATCCCTTCTTGGAAAAGTAACCAAGAGTGGCCTATGAAAATCCTTTACCCATTTTATATAAGAGACCACGAGATAACCAAATGAATCCCATTGTGCCTCCTAAAGTCAAACAAGTTTACAAAGCTAAAGAGAAAGTTGTTGAAAAACCTCCCATGGTTTCTTTTGTTGCTCCCTTAAGAGAAGAAAATAAACCTATGGTTGATAAACCTACTCCTACACAACCACAACTTGAAAATTGAATGAAAAGAAAGAAAAATGCTAGAGAGAATAGGCATATATGTCATGTTATTGCTCACTTGTTACAAGAAAAAGAACAAAAAAGAAACATAGAAAATAAACATCCAAAATTGTCTCCAGCAAGGCATGATGCCTCTCCACCCTCGCCACAACATAAACAACAACAAACTTCTATAGATATTATCATTAGACATCTCATTGTGATTAATCTAGATGATGACATTATAATTGCTAAGATTGATGAGGAATTGAATAATGAGTTGAATTTAATATTTACATCTTCTATGAGCTTAAACAATGATCCTCCTAATAAGAGTGTTGAACTTGGTGCTTTTCCTAGTTCAACACTTTGTTAAATAGGCACATGACAACTGAGAGGGGGTTGAATCAGTTGCCACAAAAATTCAAACTTAAAACTTCAACACTTATCAACTCCACAACCACACTCTTTTGTTATTAAGTAAGAGCATTAAACAAAAATAACAAAAAGTAAATCAACACAATGAACACCATATTTTTTATGTGGAAAACCCAATAAGGGAAAAACCATGGTGAGGGTTAACTCAAAATATAAAGAGATTATAAAATTGAATACAGAGGCTCACTGCCTAGGAGAGGACTCACTATCCAAGAACAAAGGCTCACTACCTATAGAAAGGACTCACTATCCAATAGGGAGGCTCACTACCTATAGATACAAAAGATAACAAAAGATCCACCGCAACAATTAACACACATCCACAACTTTGAATAAGGATTACATAAACCTTTAGCTCACTACCTTGAGGAATCCAACACAATAAAGAACTATTGTCTCAATTCACTCACACACACACTTCTACTCTTATGATTTGTGGCTCACTTTCATCACTTTGCATCACTCTATCATACAACTCTTCACAATTTGACTAGATTTTATACCATCCTCAACCTTAGAAACTTTCTCCAAGGTCAGCCACAAATACCTCATTTCATAAATTCAAATTAGGGAAAAAACTTAAAATTCCTGTGGTGGAAAGGAATAAGAGTGGACCAATAAAACATTTATCCAAGACCAAAAAAATAATATCTTGAATCAACCACATGCTTCCTTAATTAAATTTTATTCTTTGAATGAAGCATAAACACTAGGTCGGACAAACCTAATGAAAACACAAACGAACATTGAGTTACACACTTCCCAATAAGAAGATAACACATGAAATCCACAAAATCCTTCATTATGCATGAGAATGAATCTTATATTTCTTTAGATACATTCACAACAAATGCAATATGCTTCAAACTTTGAACACCTTTCACCAGTTCATATGAATTGTGCAAACCCATACTGAAACATTGAAACATAATTTCCAAATCATCAAACTTCAACCTTATTTTCCAAAACCCAAAGAACACCATCTCAAGACATATCCTAGATCCAAAAGATCTAAATAAACATAGCAAAGGATTGTGGAGTAGAGACATTTCTCCCAGTCCATAGAATATCAACTCTACAAGAACAATTCGCACACTGATAAACATAACTTTCACATACTGTCACACCATAAACTAAAACTCAAGATATATCACCACGAGATCACCATTATCAAGTCTTCAGATCCACACAAGCATAGGATCAACATAGGAGAAATACGGAGCACATTCTAAACACATTCATCACTCTAACTTCTCTTCTTTATTAATTTTCTCAAAAGTACTTGGAAACTCATCAACACAACACATCTGCAATGACATAAAGATAGCTCCATGTACTCACAACATCTTAGTAGCATCTCAGCTATACATGTATAATCTACAACATACTAAATTATGTTGACATCAATAACAACACCACCAAACTAGCTCATACTTGCAACAATCTCCCTCTTTGTCATTGATGGGAACACATGATGTGAAAAACCATCAAGGACAACATCCTACACAGTATTCTAAGAGAACACCTTCTCTTCTTCTACAATTGTTTTCACATGACTTTCTCTTCCCCTTTGAAATCAATGGAAAAGATCAACAACTTTGATTACTTCCCCTTAGGATTAAACTCATACTAGAACAATGAAAAACTTTTCTACTCCCCTATGGTGTAGACCCATTTATTAGTCCAGATAAATAAAGAATCTGTGAATTCAGTAGATTGATGCACCTTCATGTGCACTTAGTTCAAAGGGCCAATGACCCCCAAAATATCCCTAAGATGCTCAAAAGTATCCTTTAGAAGATCCTTTGCAAATATGTTTGCAATTTGTTCCTTTGTTGTCACATACTCCAATTTAACTTCATTCTCACACACTTTTTCTCTTAGGAAAAGATATTTGATAGATATTTTTTTTTTTCTTGAATGCATAACTGGGTTCTCTAAAATGTTTATAGCACTTGTGTTGTCACAGAAAATAGAAACAGGATCATCACATATCACTGTAATGTCTTTCAAAGTTTGCTTCATCCACAAAACCTATATGCAAGAGGATGTTACAACAATATATTTTTCCTCTACAGTGAAATTGAGTCTTACTTTTTACTCAACCATGAAACCAATATTCTACCAAGAAAGAAGGCACCACCATTGGTACTCTTTCGGTCATCTACACATCTGACCCAATCAACATCAATATAAGCATTTAGGGTGAAATCATCACTCTTAGGATACCATTATCCATAATCTGGTGTACCTTTAAGATATCTAAATATCCTCTTTACAACTATAACATGTGCTTCTTTAGGATCTACTTGGAATCTAGCAACTAAACATATTGCATGCATAATATCCAGTCTAGTAGCAGTAAGATACAACATATCGCTAATCATAGATTTGTATTTTCTTTGATTAGTCTTAGCAGATTCATCATCTTTGCTCAGTTTACATTTGATTACCATAGGAGTACAAACCAGTTTGGAATCATCCATCCCAAACTTCTTCAACAACTATTTTACATACTTAGATTGTGAAATGAATATCCCTTTATCAGTTTGATTCACTTGTAGACTAAGGAAGAAATTCAATTCACCAATCATAGACATCTCAAATTCTTTATGCATCTCTTCAACAAACTTTTTACACATGCCTTCATTTCCACCAAAAATGATATCATCAACATATAAAACTACTATCAATAGTTTGTTACCTTGCACTTTGAAGTAAAGATTGTTGTCAACAGAGCCTTTTTTGAATCCTTTCTTTGTCAGGTATCTATCCAATCTTGCATACCAAGATTTGGGAGGTTGCTTCAGTCCATACAACACCTTCTTCAACTTCCTGGTGAAGCTTACTTCTAACTCATCATCACCATCACTATCTAGTTAATCAAGTCAATCTTCATTTCCTTAAATTCCATTTCTATCTTTTCTTCCATTGTGTCTTCTTTCCAGAACTTTCTCATATCAAATGCTTGCAAGGTTTTGAACAATTACTCTAAAGTGTACTTCTTAGGATCATACATTTCTTCAATAATTGAGATCTTATCATTGTATCAATCTGATAGGGTGATCAATATCTTCTCAATTATATCTTCATCTAATAGTTTTCCTCCTTGATTTCTAACTTCATTTGCAATTAGTTCAACCCTCTGAAAGAAGCTTGTAAATTCTTCACCTTCTTCCATTTTCAGATTTACAAATCTGCACTTTGCCACCAGCTTCTTTGTCAATTTCACTCTTTCATTTCCTTCATACATGTCTTCCAACTTCTTCCAAACTTCATATGCAGTATCCAAAGAAAGAACCTTAGCTCCCTTATTTTTAGATAAGCCACTGCAAATAACATAATTTTCCTTTTCATTTTCTTCAGAAGTAGAAATCTCATCTGTAGTAGTAAGACCACTAGACAGGTATATATACTTTGTTTCAATAGCCTTCCAAGTATTGAAACCAAGAGAGATAATATATCCTTTCATCTATCCCTTCCAATCATTCTAGTCAATTCCATCAAACATAGGGATCACCATTTTATGCACCATCAGATCTTCCTTAAGTGGTTAAGCTCTTCACCAAGGAACCGATGCTCTGATACCAATTGTTAAATAGATGCAAGATTACTAAGAGGGGGGTGAATCAGTTGTCAAAAAAATTCAAAATTAAAACTTCAACACTTGTCAATTCCACAACCAAAATATTGTGTTATTAAGTAAGAGCATGAAACAAAAATAACAGAAAGTAAATCAAGACAATGAACACCAATTTTTTTACGTGGAAAACCCAATAAGGTAAAAACCATGGTGAGGGTTAACTCACAATATAAAGAGATTATAAAACTAAATACAAAGGATCACTGCGAAGGGCTCACTGCCCAGAAGAGGACTCACTATCCAAGTACAAAGGCTCACTACCTACAGATACAAAAGAGAACAAAAGATCCACCACAACAATTAACACACATCTACAACTTTGAATAAGGATTGTAGAAACCTTTAGGTCACTACCTTTAGGAATCCAATATAATAAAGAAATGTTGTCTCAACTCACTCACACAAAAAATTCTACTCTTATGGTTTTTGGCTCACTTTTGTCACTTTGCATCACTCTGTCATACATCTCTTCACAATTCAACTTTCTTTTATACCATCCTCAACCTTAGAAACTTTCTCCAAGGTTGGCCACAAATACCTTATTTCATAAATTAAAATTAGGGGCAACTCAAAATTCCCACCATGGAAAGGAATAAGAGTGGACCAATAAAAAATTTATCCAAGACCAAAATAATAATATCTTGAATCAACCACGTGCTTCCTTAATTAAATTTTATTCTTTGAATGAAGTGTAAACACCAAGTTTCCCAAACCTAATGAAAACACAAATGAACATTAATGTACATGCTTCCCAACAAGAAGATGACACATGGACTCCACAAAATGCTTCATTATGCATGAGAATACATCTTAGATTTATTCAGATACATCCACAACAAATGCAATATGCTTCAAACTCTGAACACCTTTCACTAGTTCATTTGGACTATGGAAACCCATACTAAAACACTGAAACATAATTTTTGAATCACCAAACTTCAACCTTCTTTTCTGAAACCCAGAGAACATCATATCAAGACATATCCCATATTTGCAAGATCAAAAACAAAACATTGGAGGATTGTGGAATAGAGACATTTCTCCCAATCCACAGAAGATCAACTTTTCCAGAACAATTCACACACCAGTGAACTTAAATTTTACATATTGTCACACTAGAAACTACAACTCAAGATATATCACCACAAGATAACCATTATCAAGTCTTTAGATCCACACAAGCATAGGATCAAGACAAGAAAAATGTGAAGCACATATTAGAGCACATTCTAAACACATTCATCACTCTGACTTCTCTTCTTTATTAATTTTCTCAAAAGAACTTGCAAAATCATCAACACAACACATCTACAATCACATAAAGATAGCTCCATGTACTCACAACATCTTAGTAGCATCTCAGCTATGCATGCACAATTGGCAACATACTAAACTCTGTTGACATCAATGACAACATTAATGACAACACCACCAAACTAGCT
The DNA here is from genome assembly GCA_007258455.2 of Sequoia sempervirens. Lineage (NCBI taxonomy): Eukaryota > Viridiplantae > Streptophyta > Pinopsida > Cupressales > Cupressaceae > Sequoia > Sequoia sempervirens. The sequence continues at coordinate 605,241,330 of VDFB02271358.1, forward strand.
CATACTTGCAACACACTTGTATGCCTTCCGTATATACTAAGCAAGATTGGGATGCAGATGACTTGCTATAGGTCAACTCACATGTTCCTTACTAGTATTTTTTCTTTTCTTTTTTTATTTTACATGTTTCTTTATTTTATTGCATGTGTGTAATGTGATCCCTCGTACTATTTTATTTAATGTATCTCTCTTTATATGCATTCCTCTATATGTATCTAAATTCTTCTCTATGTCATAAACATTTATCTTTTCTTTTGACTTATGTTCTCCTTTTGGGGATGACACAAGACATCAAGACATTTAGGTCTCTTCCATGTTGAATTGAAATATTTTTCTTTATTTTCACTTTCTATGTGTCATTCTTCATGTTCTACGAGTATTTGGGGAATGATGGCATTTGTGAGCTCTATAACAACATTGTAGAAAATATATACTAACCATAAATCCATGGATTCCTTATGTGTTTATGGATTTCATTTTGGGGGAAACCCTTTTCATGTTGTAGCTTCATTTGGAAACATATGACTTGGCATAGGGCTTTCCAAGTAAGCTCTCATGTCCTCTTTAGCATTAACTATTTGCTACTTTGAAGTTATTGCTCACAACAATGGTGTATAAATTCATTCAAAGTGAGGGAATACATTGGCATTATTATTTTGAAATATTTGGAATCCTCATGTTTCTTTGTGGTATTTTCTTTCTTCTTGTGATGCATCCTTTTCTTGGTGGTGTCATTGGCTTTGATGTCCTCTGAGAGCATGATATTTCTTAGCGTATCAATTTCCTCTTAGTGGTGATGCTATACATTACATTCCCTAAGTTGTAATTCTCTTATAATGGACTTTTCCTCTCTTTAATACATTAGAAACTATGATCCCTAAGAAGAGACCTTACACGAATTAAGAAAGATCCGTTTAAAAAAACCTATATATATGTGCATTTTGTTTAAAATTGTTTAACATAATAAAGCTTGTTAACCTTATGAAGCTCGAAGTCATAGTGTGTGTGGCACCCTATCAGAGATGTTAAAGGGACAACTTTGGTATGGTAAGCACAATGAGAGCCTATATACTTGGCATGACTTTCTCACTAAGCCACTTTCCTGGGGGACCACCTAGTGGATGCCCTGAGGTTCCATTAGCCCATGTGAGCATGTGTGTTGTTTGCATAGTGGACATAGAGTTTTGCTTCTGAATGTGTTGGAAAAAGAGTAGAGATGTGTTCCATGTTGTGTTGGACAGTTAAGGCTTGATCCTCCCTTTTGGATAAACAACTTAGACATGGTCCACATCATGTTGGACAGTCAAAGCTTAATTCTTTCCCATTTCTTTTCTTTTCTTTGATATTTTATGATTGAATATCTTTATCATTTTTACATAAATATGAGTCTTGAATGTCTACTTTAGTGTGAGTTTGACATGGGGTCATCCTCTCACTAAAGTGGGGGCTAAATTTAGTGTAGAAAAATGTATCCCTTTTTCACACTTAAATTGGGAATAAATGTTAAATAAAATGAATTAAATTATGTCTTAATTTAGTGTTGTAATATGTATTTTACATATTCATATTAAGTTTAGGGCCCTATTAAATAAAATGGACTTAATTGTACCTTATTTTTGGTATTGTAAGGTGTACCTTTACAGTTTCACACTTATCTAGGGCTTTATTAATTAATTGAGGTTAGTTTTCCTTAATTATCCCCTTTTAATTCAAATCCAAGCCTAATTAATTGCAAATACCAAAGAGGAAAACCCGACACTCATTAATGCCATAACATAAAACTTATCACAAAGAAATGTGTGTCCTAGGTAAGTGACCTAGGACCCATTTTCCCATGGGAAAATGGGTCCTCACTTAGACCTTGGACCCTAATTTAAATTATGTTTTTTGCAGTATTTTAATGATTACAAATTCATATTCACATGTTGGCTTTTGTTATTTGAATTTTGGATATTAATGTTAACATACCTATAAATATAAGGTCATTCCACTAAGTTTCATTTGAGCAATCTGAGATTTTTAAGCAAGTTAAGGATATTCAAGTGAGCATTATTAGAGCATGGGTATGTGCAGGATCATCATGGAAAAAATAGGCCCTTAAGTGGCAAAAAATTCAAAAAAATCAGAGTTAGGAAAATTGACATAAAAATTTGAATAAGTTATCTATATTACTTAAAAAATCTGTATGAATAGAATTTGTAGCAAATTGAATGCATTTTCTAAACTACTAGGTTTAATTTTTCAAAAACAAAATCTATTTGGTGAAATTTTGAAATTTCAATGCAGTAGTACTTAAATTTCAAGGAAAAAATAAGTACGTGTCTGTCTGACCACCCTAACCAAAATAAAATAATAATATATTTTTAGAAGATTTTAAATATAAGTAGATGACTCATGTCCCAATGTGATGCATATTTTTTGTAATTTATTTCCAAGTAAATAATTAATTATGATTTTTTATTACAACTTTTAAAAATATAAAAAACTCATACGTCTAACCACCTTAACTTAGTGAAAACTTCATGAAATTCATTTTTTTTTTTAATCCTATAGTATACGAAGCATAGAATGTGACACATGTTTCAGTATTCAAAAAATGTGGTACCATTTGAAACATATAGATGTTTTTCAATTAGCCTATCAATCAAGACTTTAGTCGTAATTTAAATAGAAAATGAATAATAATTATTTATTAAATTCAAAGTAAAGAATAATTTATATTGGTGGAAAGTTGATAATCTCCTTTAAAAACCCTTTTCATTTCATTAATTTTGGGTTAAAAAAAAGTCGTTAGCCACACACCCTACAAATACCCACAATATTGCCACTTTTTGGCCCATCATGATTTTGCACATACCCGCATTATCAAGAGCATTTTTGAGGTATTCAAAAGTAGATTTATTGAGGAATCATTGCAAAAATTAAGATCCTATTATCATGTCAAATTCTTCTTACATTATGCATGTTATTTGAGCTAATATTTTGATGTAGTGTTCAAGATCCATTCAAGCATTTGAGGTATTGTTTCAAATAAAATTTCAAGAATCCACATCAATTGAAGCCATTTCATGCAAGTTGCGGTTCTATATTCCAAAGTGTATTCAAAGTTTTGGTGAGTTGTGACATTTCCTTTTTCATTCATCATTTCTTCATATTCATTGTTTCATTTCAAAGGTTGATTACCAAAATGGGGTTTGACCAAGGAAAACCCCCATTCACCATCAAAAAAACATTTCTCCTTCTTGTTTTGTGTTTGTAGATTTAGGTGGAAGATCTCTTAAAGAGAAAAATTGCAATGTTATCAAGGTTGCATTTGTTGTCATCATTGTTGCAATTTTATGGAAAATCACCTACAAGATTTACTTCTAGTTGTCTAACTATGAAAATATGACATTTGGGAGTGTAGACACAAGAGAAAAGAACCCAAAAACTATTTCTACAAAGCCCTAGTCAGGACCCATTTTCCATAGGGTGAATGAGTCCTCAGATAGCTTTAGAAAAGTAGTTTTGGTGACTAGTACACATCATTTTCCCTTTCTCAAATCTGCATTTTGATTTTTGGTTCCATCAAAATAGAGCTTAATCTATTAGACGCACTTTGTAGATTGAATTTTGGAGTTAATTTTTTTTTTAAATCTTTCTCCCCAAAGTGTTGTTTAATGAGGACCCTCATCCTTGCAAAAAAATGAAATCAGTAAATTCACACTTTGACTTGATTCACTTGGGGTTGACAGTCATTTCATTGTGTGAATCTCATTTCCTAATGAAATAGAGGAAAATAAGTTTATTTCCTACCATATTTGGTTCACACCCACATTTCAAGCCCTTGATCTTCAAAAGACCTAAATCTAGGATATGCTAGATGCACTTTGTATCAGTTCAAATCATGGTTGTGAAGCCACTTCTTTCTATCTCTCTTTTCTTTGTGAAGAGCGAGTTCATTTGGATAGTGAGTCCACCTGGTGGGGAGAGTCTTTCTATAATATTTGTAACCAATTATAATATATTGTGAGCTAATATTCACCATTTTTTTTTCTCACTTTTGGTTTTCCACGTACAAATCTTAGTGCTCATGTGTTATGTGTGTTATGGGTGTTTCACACTTTCATTTCTTGTTATAGTTAAGTATGCCTTGGTAATTGGATGGTTTAATATAATATTGATTCACTCCTCCCTCTTAGTATTCTAAGTCGTCAACACTTATCTCTTTTTAGAAAGGTTTATTTTATTTAAGTAGTACCAAGCTTACTCTAAGAAATATATTTAATTGATAGATAGATGGACAAGTGAAAATAATGAATACGGTAGTTGAAGGCTATTTAAGAAATTGTGTCACAAACTAGTAGATAGCTTGGATCAAGTGGTTTTAACTTACAAAATATTACTACATTAACACCTATTATATTTCCATTGGTATGAAACTCTTTATGGATTTGTATGGATATGGTGCACTAAACTTAATCAATTTGGTATTCACTAATATTAAGTTACTAACCAGTATTGAATTGTTAGGGCATCGTTAAGATATTTTGGTGTCCCTCAAGGATGACCTACTTAAAGTGATTTGGGGTTGAAATTTACTCAAACAAGTCACTTTTATGGACTTTATAAAATTATGAGAATATTTGGAAAAGTTGCTTATGAGTTGGAATTTCTATAAGATAGAAAAGCTCACAATGTTTCCTATGTGTCTTGCCTCAAAAGGGAAATTGGATTTAATGTATTGCACCAAAAATAAAATCACTACCATTGGATGATGAAGGGAAGCTTATTTTCATTGTAAAATCCATCATTGACACATGAGAGAAGAGGTCAAGAAGTAGAATAGTCACAAACAACTTGGTTCATTAGAAGAACCTACATAAAAAATATGCTAGACATGGAAGGGACCATTGATTATTAAGCACCCAACAATATATTACTTGTGGGAAAGAAATTTTGGAATGGTAGACTTGTAATATTCATTTTAAAATAACTTATGTATGTGATTTGTATCCTTATTTTCCCTATAATGATATAAATATATTTTAATAAAGAGCCCACAGTTTAGTATTAGAAAATAAAATAATAATAAATAATATGGGAAGTGTAGGCTTCCATAAAAGTTTGTTGTAAACCAACAATAATTAGTAGTTGTTGCATGATAAATTACATGACAAGAAGTTAATGAGGAGTTACAAGAAATAGTGGGGCTATTTTTAGGAAATAATTTCATAAATATTCTATTTTTTTTTATAGGGAAAATGAGGCCTATTGGTGTTATATATTGAGGAGCTTGTTGTCCTTTGAGAAATCTACCAAATTTTTTTTTTTTTTTCCACAGTTTTAGCCTTGTGTTCAACTATAGGATTTGAGGACAAAAACTATTACATTATAAATATCAAAGGGTAAAATACCTTTGACTTCTAGGAGATTTTAGAACAATAATATTTTTTATTTCATAAGGGAAATCTCAAAAAGAGGTTGTATTTCTACTTTAAAGCTTGTTTACATTTCAACATACATTTTAGCATTTTTTCGTATGCATTAAAATTATGAAGAATTGACATACTCTAAAATTATATATTTTGTACTCACCATACAAAATTTTATTATGGAGGAAGCTCTATTCATATTTATGTGTTATTCTTTAAAGCTTTATAATATGTATTTTATCTTTGCAATATATTGTTACATCTTGTTGGAAATAATCTATATGAAAAATGTTATTCATCCATTGTATTTTCTCACCTTTCCTTCTTGAGATATAGGTTATTAGAAAATTGTTAATAATATTATTTACACACAATATGTACTCAATTGGCCCTCATAGATTCATCGCAATAAAAATTGATAAATATTTTATATTACAGTTTTCGAAGGATATGATGTTTAAGACTAAATTTACAAAATGTAGCTAGTTGAAAATTTCAAGGCAACATTGGTCGTCAAATGCTACTCCTAGGTTGTGGGGCTTGATCGTAGTGAATTTTTTTTATCCTATAGAAAAATTAATTTCTATTAGATATCTACTTTATATTTCTACTAATTATGATTTAAAAGTAGAATGAATGGATGTTAAATTTACTTTCTTGCATGGGGATATTGAGGAAATAAATTATATAAAACATATTTATGGTTTTGGGGTAAAAGGAAGTGAGAACATAGTTTGTAGCTTGAAATAGTCATTGTATGCTTTATAGAAATGACTATGGATATAATATTAAAAGTTAAATTCTTTTACATTTCACATTAGTTTTGTTAGAATTGAATATTACCATTATGTTTATTTTAAATTAATTGATGATATATTTATTTTACATAGTCATTTTTACTTGGATCTATGTTACCACAAGGGAAGTATTGGTTTGCCTCATCCTTTGTATGTGCATGTTATTGCACCTACCTCATTAGTGGCATATTCTTATGTTTTTTTGCTATTTACTTGTAAAAGTGTTCTTAGCTAATGAGAGCCACACAACTATTCATTATGTTCCTATTTTGTTTGAAAATATCATTCATTGACATCATCACTAGCTAATGTGTTTTCCATGATTATCACTTGGAATTCTTAAATCATAAATTTATTAATATTTATTATTTGACTTTATTTACAAGCCTATATTATGTGTATATTTTATGTACTATTTTCTCATTAATTCAATTTCTTATAAGCTATTTATGATGTCTCCCAAATCTGAAATATGAGACTCAACAAACAACCCACCAATGTATGTCAAGTATGCATCCCAAATGGATGTAGCTAGAAGACGATGCAGATCTGGCTGCATTGAATCATGAGAGGCCAAACTTGTGCCAATATGTGCATCATAAAATGCAATAGTGGAATGGTAGAGATGAAATACAAGGCTCAAGAATGGGATCTGAAGTGACAACACCCAAGTTCAAGAAGCCAAATTTCTCCTCTGAATCATGGTTCACACTAGAAGTGTGATCAATAGTTGAAGGAACAATGTCACCATCAGGAGAAAATTTTGCAAAAGGCATACAACTAAGATGAATGATCAACCATCCCAATAGAAATAATATATCTATTCTCCAATTCTCGATTGATAACTAAATTAGGATTGAACTCAACAGTCTGAGTCCCATCTCCACCATGTGTAATTTGATATATGGAAAGAATATCGTTCATAAAATGAGAAACACACAAAACATCTTGCAAGGTGTTTACCCCAAAGCTAATAGATCCCTTCCCAAGTACACTCATGTATGTATTGTTTCCCATATAAATAGGAGACATAGTGCATGGCTCAAAAGAAGATAACATAGACTGTGAAGATGCCATATGATGAGAAGCTCCCAAATCTAGAAGCCATCTCCCTCATCCTAGACCTTAAAAATCACAAAGAGCTTTCCATTTATTTCTTGATGTAGTAGCCAAATCAGCATGACTTTTTCCCTTATTAGAGTATTTTGAAGATGATGAAGAAGAAGGTGGAGAATCAAACATTCTAGAAGGAAAATCAATATGATTCTTTATGAGAAGATGCTTCAACTCATCAATATCCTTCCTGTAACAAGAATTTTCATCATTCCTAGTCTTCTTGCAATATGAACAAGTATAATTCTTCTTAGATGATTTATCTAAGGAAGAGGATTTATCCCTTGGTTGATCAGAATGTGGCTTGCTCTTTGACTTCTTCTACTTCTTATTAGTAGTTTTTGATTCTTTCACCTAACTAGCCAACAATTCTTGAGATTTAGAGGACTTGATGAAACCCATCAAGATAAGCTTTTGTTTCTCGTATATCAACATCTTAGAAAATGATGCAAATAATTGTGTAGTATATGCAGACCCCATAAACAACCTATCAGTATGAAAGCTAGAAACAAAAGTGTAGCATAGAAAAAAGTATCTCTTGCTTGATATGGGAGTAATTAATGATAAATTGGACTTAACATCACCTTGATCTAGTGTTGTGATGTTTTTTACGCATCCACATTAGGTCTTGGGCCCTTGCAAATTGAATAGAATACATGTCTTGTAAAGGTGTTGTAGTGTTGTAAATCACTTTCACACTTTTCTAGACTTTTATTAAAGTATTTAAGTCTCATGGGCCTATCTTTTCATTAATTCAATATTGTAAAATGTATGTAATTTCATTCTCACATTAATCTAGAAGGCTTGTAAATTAAACTTGGTTTTAATCTAGTGTTGTAATGTGTTTTACACATTCACATTGGATAGTGTGCCTTTCTATTCTATGTGGACCTCATTTTAATGTTGTAGAGTGTATTTAATCACACTTTCACATTGAAATTTGTGTCCTTATCCCTAATTACACTTTATACCATTATTAATAGGCCCCTATGACCCCATATTGTGCATCTTGAGGCTTATTTTGATCAAAGACCTCACAAAATGAAAATATAAACTTGATTTCTCCATTCCTCAACATCTCAGCTAGCAAAATAGCCCCTATGGGACCCATTCACCACTTTAGGTGAATGAGTACCATTTGGGCCATTTTCAAGGTTTGAGTGGGAAAAGTTAGGGTTTAAGTTTAATTTTCTTCAATGTTAGCCTTGGGGATCATATTAACGGGAATTTAGGTGGATTCTCTATATAAAAAATTTTCTAAACCTTTATTCATTATTCATTCATCTTTCATTATCCATCTCAAGTTAAGCAAGCTAGGGTTTTATCATTTTAAGTCATCAAGATAGTTTTCTAAGGAATTCAAGGGAAAATTCTTCATCCATTATTGTAGCAATTCAAGATCTATCATCAAGGAAAGTTTCTAATTGCATTATTTCATGCTTCATTATCTTATTTCATTATTTTGGTTTAATTACCTAAAAGGGGTTTGACCAAGGCAAACCCTCATGCCCTAACAATCAATATTTTTTCTCTCTCTCCTTGTGTGATTGCAGATTTGAGTACTTTGTAGGTTTGGAAATGATTGAACAATAGATTGAAATTTTTTTGAAGTCATCTTCCTATTTACTAGGTCAAAATATCCATAAAAAGTCATTCACAGTGTCAAAATTAGGGTTTCAGATTTGGACATCTAGAGGAACAAAAAGAGTAGACCGAGAGCTTCCATTTCCACTTTCAAGTTTTTAGAAAAGTAAAAGTGGACTCATTCACCATTATTGGTGAATGAGTCCCATTTTACCCATTTTTCAAATATTTCTATGGATTTGGATACCCATTTGGCTAAACAGGCTCTGGTATAGTTTTCCAAATTTGGGACTGATTTGCCTAGAATGGCAAATGAGTCCCAATAGGTCAAATTTTTAGGATCAATAGCATTTCCAGTCTCCATTCTATCCCTTTCTAGTCTCCAGGTACATACTTTCAATTTCATAGTTTTCTATTACAATTTGTTTGCATTTCTAGGTCATTTTGCATATCACAACGTGTTTTCAAACATCTTGCATTTCATAAGTTTTGCATTAGTAGTTAATTTATTTATTAGTTTTCAGCATCTACGGCATTCCCATTTGACATAATTCAGTAGCATTGGAATCTCAAGGGCTTATTCTTGAGTGAGCCATTAAGATTTTTGGCACCTCTCTCCTTTTAGGTGCAAAACCCTAGAAGTGTAAGAGAGCCCCACATCTCCAAAAATATCTGGTTCAAAAAGTAGCATAATTAGGACCAAGTTTATTCAATTAATTTTAGACCAACTGAATATCCTTCTTATCAATACCACATGATTTACATTTCCCCAGGTTAGATCATTAACCTTAGTGATGTAGTCCTAGATGTTGTCAAAAGTTCTTAGGATCAAGGCTCATCAATTTATTAACAAGTTGATAACCTTTAACTTCATCTATAGAACCATATAATATTTTTAATTTATCCCAAGCTTCATTAGAATTATTGCATGATTCAATTTGGAACAAAAAATATTGAGAAACTAGTTTATGAAGACATCCAAGAGCTTTAGTATGCTCAATCATCCATTTAATCTTTTTCTCATCATTAGTAGGTTCAAATACCTTATTCTCAACAAATAAGTATTTACCTTCATTCATTAGTATACTCCATGCATGTTGATTCCATGTTGAATAGTTATATAATGTTAAAAAAGGAACCTTAGAATGATCCATGAAAAATGAAGAGAGCACAAGCAAATAGATGAAAGAAATACACTAAGAGACCCCCCAAATCACTCAATCAAGAAACCCCCCAATAAAATATGATTTGTGTCACTTTATAATTAGTGTGATGTGATTATAGGTTCCACTTTCCAAAAATAGTGAAGTGGGCTTGATCTTAGTGCATACAAATTGCCAAATTTGGCCTCAAGGTCAAAGTAAATTTTTTACAAAGAATGAGATCAATATGATCAAACCACTGGAAAATACATAAAAAATTATCCACTTAAAAAAAATAATCACTTAAAGAAGTTATCGTACAAGCGAGAATGGAGCCCCGAAAGTTCTAAAAATGAGAACGAGATAGCAACACGTGTGTGAATTTACAATTTCTAAAAAACTCAGATGCCAAAATAAAAAACCAACTACACCACTACGTAGATTGTGAAAATTTACCCCAATTCATGTAAGAAAATGTGCAAAAAAAGGAGTATGTATAACCAAGTTATGAGCCTTTGAAGTTTTCCTCCAAAACAAAAACTACCAACAGAGAAGGGGTCCAATTTGAGTGACCTACTGACGATCATTTGGATGTCAAATTTAAGATAATAAATATTGATGGCCAACGAAACAAAAAATTTAACACAGTGTTGGATGACGGTAATTTGGCCATCAAATTTAACACAGTGTTTTTTGATAGTCATTTGGTTGTCAAATTTAAGATACCCGCATGAAAAAAGATGATTTTTTGCACAAAAATATGAAGTATTATATATGAAAATGTGGGTTTTTGGGCCTTTAAGACACATTTGTGATGTCTATTTTTCCCCAATATACACTTTTTAAAAGTTAAATCTTGAATCACCCTCAAATTTGAGAAGGGGTTTTGCAACTCTAAAGCTCTGATACCATGTAGGATTTTAGATATAGTCATCAAACATGTTTGAGTCACTTAAATACTCAAGCCTCTAGGATCATCTACAAAAACCAACAAAAACCTTCCACAAGAGGAAAAGCAAGAACATGAAATTGCAACAATAGATGCAAGATGTGGCCAATATGCAATACTCAAGATTTCAATGATAAATTGGACTTGCAGAACACTCAACTAAACTTTGGATGAATGAAATGTACATATGAAGCCTTGCTTATATAGGCAAGGAGAGAGATAGGATTAGACAAGATCATGACAAGTGTCTTAATCCTATCACATGAGACAACTAGGTCATACCAACCTCAATGCAAATATTCAATACATGAGAAAATTATTAAATGCCTAGATAACTAAAAGTTAATAATGAGACATAACCCCATTATAACTAACTTCTAGAAAATACAAATAGGAAACTTAACTCCTAAGTAAAATTATAATAATGTGAATAGGTCTTCACTAATAATTTTAGTTAGGAAATAACCCCATTCACACCAACACAATCTAGTGTCCATCTCTTCATATGGAACCTTAAGGCATCCTTTTATGTAGATGAATATTCAATTTATGTGTATGTTTGTGAGTGCAACATACTTTGAGATACATGATTATTTTAATAATCACATGCAGCTCAAACTAGGGGAAAAATGTAATGGTGAAATTTGTAAGTCATGACATTTCCCATTTATTTTTATGCTCATTTTTAGAGAATAGATTTACAAATTCACATATTGGTTAATGGCACATTTATTTATAACTTTATGCATACATGCACACACTCCAATATATTCTTGGAAATGATATATTAATTATACTTATTCATGCACATATTCCTATACATATGTCATGCACTTTGATCTAAGCCTTTCCATATCCTTGAACATTTTTGTGGGTGTTTGGTTGACCCTATGGTGTTATGTGTTCGATCACCATCATCCAAATAAAGATTATTATCTTGACTTCAAATAGCTTAGTTTCACATACATGCAAAATAAAATGGTAGACATTATTGGAAACTGTAAACCTCTTGCATGCCAACTGTACCATATAAAAATGGATCATTGACATTTTCATGGTTATTAGGTCTTGCTTCCTTAGTATTTGATCTATTTTTATTGATTTATTGATGTAATATGACTTAAATATTCACATTAAATTCTAAATATTCAATTAATGATGTCTTGTGAAGGTGTTGTGAAATGTTGTAAAACATTTCTACACTTTTATAGACTCTTTCTATCATAATTCATCTAAAAATCACCTTTTTATTCCTTATCAAGTCCTATTTAAAGTGTTGTAGAGTCTTGTAACAAGATTTTCACGCTTTTCTAAGCTTATTTTCACTATTTACACCTTTCTTATGTCATTTATGACCCCTTTATACACTTATAGGTCACATTTAAGTGTATTTTTGAATGTAAACCCCAAAAAAAATATTAAATGCATTTTAAATCCCAACACCCACTTACAAGCCTAGGGTGGGACCCATTTGCCATGGGTGGTGAATGAGTCCCCCTTGGCTCCAAATTCAAAATAATTTAAATTTTCTTTCAGGTTTTTATTTAAAAATACCTTATGTCGGCCTGTGAAAGTATTATCAGGAAATTAGGGCATAAGTGTGTATAAATAAGTGTTTTTCTCTCATTATTCACCCCTATTCATCTTAATTCATTCAAGCACTCAAGTATGTCATCTTTCTAAGAATTTTATATCATTTTATCAAGCAATAATCAAGTACTTTGGAGCTTCCATGGATTTATCTTTAGGTTTCTTCAACAAGGGTTTAGTAAGTGATAGAATTTACATGTTATTTGTTTATCATTCTCTTCATACTCCATATTATTTTCTTGGGTTTGATTACCAAAGTGGGATTTGACCAAGGAAAATCCCTATATCCTAACCCTCAACCATTTTTCCTCTCTTGCATGTGTGTTTGTAGTCTTTGTATGCAGATTTATCAAGAAACAAGGTGTTGAAAGGTGGTCAATAAGTCAACAAAGTGTTTCAAGTCAATATCAACTTATTTCAAGCTTGGAGAAGACCTACAGTCTATTTCTACAAATTTGACTCCGACAACTCAACAGGAAGATAATTACAGATTTGGACCCATAGTCCTAATTCCTAAATCTATAGAATCTTGGGAGAGGATTTATTCACTATATGTGGCAAATGAGTCCTACCTTAAGGAAGAAAAGTTGTTTTTTCTAGATTCCAGTTCCTAACTATGAGAAAGCAGTTTTCGGGTGTTTTTGTTCGTAGTGGGATTGATTCGCCATCCCCCTCATTATACCAGCTCTAAAACATTATCCCTATCCCTATCCAAAAACATTATTCTTATCCCTCCATGAAGCTATAAATCCAATTTGGGTTCATATGTCCCATAATCCACTATCACATCTCCCACTCCTACTAAGTCTATTTTGGGTCCTTCTATCCCTCCCACCCTACCACCCCCTATCTCCCTCCTTCCCTCTCTCCCTCACACACACCCTTACCTCTCTTCCTACACCTCCCTCTTTCCCTATCTCTCCCTCCCTCCCTATCTCTATCTCCACTCACCCTCTCCCTCTCTACCTACCTTTCCCTTAATCCATCTCATCCCACCTCTCTTTCTACCTACATCTCACTCCTTCCCAACTTCCCCCTCTATCTAATTCTCTCTCCCCTCCCCTCTCTACTTTCTTGATCTATATCTACTTCTCTTTTCTACCATTGTTTATGATGAATTTATAGCACTTATATTTATTCTTGTATATATTTCTAAAGAGACTTATCCTTTGTACTAGACCTTTATCAATACCATCATTGTTTTAAAAGAACTCTAGTTGCTCTATCACTTTCTTCTTTAATAATTCATAGCTTCTATAAGGCATTTGAATATTTCAAAATCTCATCCACATGCCTTATAAACACACTTGGGGAAAATTATGAATGATTAATTATGATGATTTCATCAATTACATGGTAAAAAAGAGCCTTCTTCAATTGTTTAATTAATCAATTATAGTGTAAATATGGATAACATTAATCATTTATAGTTTCATTAGTACATTATTCAATTTATTCAATTATTCATTTATAATGCAAATATGGACAACATTGGTAAAAAATTTATTAACTAAAAATTCATATTGAACTTAAGAATTCCATGGAATAAATGCATTCATCTATACTTCACTCTATCACTCCTCTCTCTCCATCCTTCCTAACATTACTCTTCCCATAGGTGGAGAGAGGTATAGAGGGATAGATGGATAAGGGGAGGGAGAGACATGGAGAGGTAGGTAAAGATAGGTAAGGTTGAATAGAGGGATAGGTAGGTAGAGAGAGTAAAGGGAGATAGGGAAAGTAGAGAGGAAAGAGGATATAGAAGTAGATAAAGGGGGGAAGCTGGGAAGGACAAAGAGGTGGATAGAAAGAGAGGTGGCTGGGATGGATTGAGGGAAAGGTAGGTAAAGAGGGAGATTTTGAGATTATATAGAGAGAGGGAGGGAGGGAGGGAGAGAGAGAGAGAGGGAGGGAGGGAGGGAGGGAGGGAGGGAGAGAGAGCGAGGGAGGGAGGGAGGGAGAAAGATAGGGAAAGAGGGAGGGAGAGAGGTGTAGGTACAAAGAGGTAAGGTGCAAGGAATAAAGAGAGATGTACGTAAATCTAGATACAAAGGTAGGGTGGGAGAGGTATAAAGAGATATCTTGTGTGAGAGAGAGATGGGGGGAGAGGTATATAACTACTTTTCAAATCTATCTCTCCCTCCCTAGCTCACTGACTTGTACCTTATGTAATTTCTACAATTCCAAAATTTTATATGGACTTGGATATTATAACCTTTTCAATTTTAACTTATCAACCATCTCTTTTGGTGCTAAAATATATTTACTACCATTTTTTGAATTTATAAAACTTATATTTAGTCTTATATATATTTCTAAAGAGACTTCTCCTTTGTACTAGTTCCTTATCGATACTATCATTGTTTAAAAAAACTCTAGTTGCTCTATCACTTTCTTCTTTAATAATTCATAGCTTTTATAAGGTATTTGAATATTCAAACTATCATCCACATGACTTATAAACAAATTTGAGGAAAATTTTGAATGATTAATTATGATTATTGCATCAATTACATGGTAAAAGTGAGCCTTCAATTTTTCAATTAATCAATTATAGTGTAAATATGGATAACATTAATCATTTATAGTTTCATGCAATGGATTAATGCAATGATGATAGATGTTAGGTTTATGGTTTATGGTTTAAGGTTTAACCTAATGGATTAATGCAAATAAGATGATGGATTAACCCAAAGAGAGACATAAAGATGGTGTTGAAAGACCTTATAATGAAGAAATTGAAGAAAGAGGAAGTAGTAGTTCATAATGAAATAAAAGAATAGATGAAAATTAGATAGATGGAGGATGATATGGTAGATGTATTGAAACAACCTTCATCATACAATTAAGGTTGTATAGAGAGTGAGAGAAGTAAGGTTGACTCATCATTAGTGCCTCCTATTATTATTTAAGATGCCTTCTTCTATAGAATTTGATTCTTTCAATGTATGGTGCTCATTCTACTCATCTCTATTTTGAAATAGAGAAAGCTATTAGGAATTCAAATCTACTTGAGATTTTAAATGTGAAAACTTCTTTTGCAATGGAAATAATGTTGCAATTTCTACATCAATTCCCTCCCACCCTACCACTCCCTATCTCCCTCCTTTCCTTTTTCTCTCCCTCTATCCCTCCCACCCTACAACTCCCTATATCACTCCTCTCTTTCTCTCCCTCCCTCTATCACTCCTTCCCTACCACTTCCTATCTCCCTACACCCCCCTCTCTCTCTCCCTTATATTAATAAAATTATTAGCCTAAAATTAACCTAATGAATTATTGAAATGTTTATATATGTTAGGTTTAGGGTTTAGGGTTTAGGGTTTAAGGTTTAACTTAATGGAGAGAGAAATAGAGGAAGGAGAGAGATATGTAGTGTCAAGGTGGGAGGGACAGAGGTACACATATAGAGAGGGTATGGGAGAGGTATGCATAGAGAGAGTAAGAGAGATGGAGGGAGGGGGAGGGAGGGATAATGTGAGGGGTAGGTGGAGAGATGTTGAATTTGTGTGAGGGAGAGAGGGAGGGAGAGGGAGAGGTGAGATAAAGAGAAGTAGAAAGGGAAGGAGAGAGAGGGGGAGAAGGAGAAAATTATAGAGGGAGGGAGGGAGAGATAGATATAAATTCCCTATTTGAGACATAATATATTGATTATTATATAACCTTGTAGATGATTACCCAGAGGACTTTTCCATAGTGCCCCATACTATAATTCTATTTAGGAGGCAATTGAGGCTTAGCAAACTAGAGTGAGAGAGGGAATTAGGAAGGGATGGAGAGAGGTTGTGTGGGAAGGAGGGAGAGAGAAAGGGAAGGAGGGAGATAGGGAGAGGTAGGTAGAGAGAGGGATCTAGGTAGGGTGGGACAGGTAGAGAGAGGTGGTGAGAGAGAGAGGGGGAGGGAGAGGTTATCACAATGCTTATGATGATTTAAAAGTAGTTATCACTAGATTATAATAGAGGGAGGGAGACAGAGAGGGAAGGAGGGAGATAGGAAGTGGTAGGGTGCTAGGGATAGGAGGGAGAGAAAGATAGAAGGAGAGAGATATGGATAGGTATAGAGACTGGTATGGTGTGAGGGATAGAGGGAAGGAGGGAGATAAGGAGTGCTAGGGTGGGAGTGAGGGAAGGAGGGGTATATGGAGAGAGGGGGAAAGGAGGGAGATAGGAAGTGGTAGGGTGGGAGGGATAGAAGGACCCAAAATGGACTTAGTGTGAGGGGGAGATGTGATGGTTGATTGTGGAAAATAGGCACCCAAAATGGATTTATAGGTTGGAGGAGGGATAAGGATAATGTTTCTGGGTTGGTATGATAAAGAGTGATGGTGAAAAATGTTTTAGAAGAATAATAATATATAATGTATTGACTTAAGATTTTATACCTACTCTTGATAAGGTGAGGAACGAGGATGTAGAATATGTGCAATGGGCCAATAGAAATGTAGAACTAGAGGCATCAATTATTAGAATACATGAAATTAAAAAGGAATCTTCTCTAAAACAAATGAAAAGAAGCAGACCAAAGTGAATGAGAAGATAATTTATTGAATGAAAAGATTTTTTGCACTCTTGAGAAGTTTAGGATGGTGCATGTGCAGTATGCGCAATGGGAAAATGGCAATGCAAAAGTGGATAAAGTCAAGAGGTTTTGTATTGCATATGAATTTGTGCAAGAAAAGAAAGTTAGAGATGATGTTATAAGTGGAGTTGAACAAATGAAGTAAAATATTCTTGGACTTAAGAATTCCATGGAACAAATACAATTAGAAATAGATGATAAGGAAAAGGAAAAATCAAATCTTAGTGCAAAAAAGAGAACCAATTGGGTGGAGACATGAAAGTCTTATTTGAAAAGGTAGACAGGTCTTTTAAGGAACTCATTAAAAGAAAAATTTGCATTTTGTAATCATAAATACACTCTCAAAGCTAAGCCAATGGTGTAGAGTACTTGCTACCTCTAGTTCCATGTTTCCATTTTTCCATTGCACATAGTGCACATGCTCCTTCATCAACTTTTCAAGAGTAGGAAGGATCTCTTTAGTCAATACATTATCTATCTTATTCACTTTAAGTGTTTTTAGAGTAGGAAGATAGTGATGACACATATATTAATTAGGTGTTATATTTATGTTTTAGTGCTTTGCATTGATTATCAAAATGAACTATCACTTTATTATATGCACAAGAGAGAGGTGTTGAATGACAATTCTTAGGACCTTTCTTATTCAGATGAGGAACTACGATGATCAATTAAGATTCTAAAAGAATGGATAGGAAATGTGTGTGTGAGGGAAAGAGAGGGGGAAGGAGGGAGATAGGAAGTGGTAAGGAGATATGGTGAGAGAAGGTTAGGAGGAATGGTGAGAGAGGAGAGATAGAGAGAATTATAGAGGGATGGGGGAGGAAGAGATCTAGCAAGGTAGGATGGGATGGATAAAGGGAGAGAGAGGAAATGAGGGAGACATGTAGAGGTAGGTAGATAGAGGTAAGGTTGAAGGAATAAAAGAAGAGGTAGGTAGAGAGAGTGAGGGGAGATAGGGAAAGGAGAGAGGAAAGGAGAGAGATAAGTAGATAGAGAGGGGAAGTTGGGAAGGAGGGAGATGTAGGTAGAAAGAGAGGTGGGATGAGATGGATCAAAGTAAACATAGGTAGAGAGGGAGAGGGTGAGTGGAGATAGAGAGAGTGAGGGAGGGAGAGAGAGGGAAAGAAGGAGATGTAGGTAGGGAAATATTCTTCTTATCTTTTAAGTCCTTTTCTAAGTGGTTAATTTTAGTCTTATATTGTTTTGCTACAATTTCAACACTTCCAACTATTTCTTTTTCTACACTTAGATCTAATTTTTATTTTCCTTATCATTTATTTCCAATTGTATTTGTTCAATGTAATTCTTAATGTTCAAGAATCTTTGAATTCATTTTTTCAACTCCACTTATACAATCATCTCTCACTTTCTTTGCTTACAAAAATTCACATTGTTTGTAGTGTTGGAAAACACATTATCCCTTGTCAATTATTTCCTTATGAAAAATGCTCACATTATTTCCAATGTTGGAAAACACACTGTACCTTGTCAATTATTTCCTTATGAAAAATGCTCACATTATTGTAGTATTGGAAACTAAACTGTCCCTTGTTAGATATTTCCTTATGATTTTTTTTTATTCATAAACACCAACAATGTAATGAAGTCCACCTTAAAATTTTAGAACAACTATTTGGTACAGTAAAAATGACATTTCACTTTCTTCATTTGATTGGAACAAAACAATGCTCACATTATTTGTAGTGTTGGAAAACAGACCATCCCTTATCAATTATTTCCTTATGAAAAGTTTTTGTTTCGTACACACCAAGAATGTAATGAATTCCACCTTCAAATTTTAGAACAACTCTCTAGTATAGTAAAAATGACATTTCACTTTCTTCATCTGATTGGAACAAAAACATGCTCACATTATTTGTAGTGTTGGAAAACACACTATCCCCTATTAGTTATTTCCTTATGAATTTTATTTTTTTCATATGCACCAATCTAATAGTTTTTATTAAGATATTAGTTTTTCTATATCCATACTAATAGAATCCAAGATCAGACATGCAAACTAGAAATACCTTCCACAAGAGAAAAACAAGATAAAGTAGAGCAATTTGCTTGAAGATGTGCAAATGAATATTATTTAGGAATTGAGTAATTACAAGAGATGAATTGCTTTATAAAAGAAATGTATGCATAACCCTAAAAGGAAACCCTAGTGTGCACACTTAATAATTAATAAATAATTAATTATTAATGTGCCTAAGTTTAGATTAAGTAACTAAAGTGATAATTGACTTAATTAATTAACCAATATGATTAAATTACTTAAGTGAAATAAATTATTACTCTAACACCCCCCCTTAAGATGAACATAGGAAGTAGCTAAAACACTAAAGAAAAGATGCATGCAAATGAATATGGGTTAAGGTCTGATTAGGTACCCATGTAAAAATGAAATGAATGAGAAAGAGGAGAAAACCCAGTGGGACAAAATCCCCCCTCAATGAGATGATCTACTACAAAGAAGCATTGGAAGAACTTTGATGGAGTAACACTGGAATCCTTAATTTGGCAAGAAAGGAAAGATACCTTTGTTTACAAGAAACCATAGCAGAATCATAATAATGTAACAATAGACCTGATGCAATGGAACACTAGAAATCCCACAAACGAGAACAACTCTAGAATCTATGAAGCAACAGTAGATGTATAAATGATTCCCCCCATAAGAGGGAATGATATGATGAAATAATTTAGAAGCTATGTATCTCGATGACGATGCCAAACTATGACTAAAACTGATCCATAGGAGAAAATACCATGAAGATTCTGGAACATTAACCAAAAAATGAATGGCCCTAAAAATGAGATGTGTCCCAATATGAATCTAATGTGATTCAGGATCATTAACCATAGGCTCTCAATCTGAGATGTGAACCGATGTGAACCAAAAAATGTGTCAAGATATGAGCAAGATGAGGCCAAAAGAACCAACAAGATCTAGATACAACTCATGCAAGTTGTCATCAATATGAAGATGACATCAAAGTGAATGCAATGCAACTACACTCTAATAAATTTATTATGCAAGAAACCCCCCTGAAGGAACTTTATATCAATTCATTTATTACAATACCTAATGATTGTAAAAGGGGAGCATGCAAAAATATGCATAAACTAAAGAGAAAATGCAAACCTAGTACATGAAAACAAAAAAGAGTGCATGCACAAACTAATATTCACATCTACCTCCATGATGAAAAAATATCCTCAGATTTGTGTATAGGATGGAACCAGCTTTATGATGCTACTTGAATTGTGAAAAATAGATAAGCGAGTTAAAAGATATGTCTCCAAAAGTGAAAACAACATCTGACTTTGGAAGCTAAAAAAAGCATCAAAATAATAAAATAAAAAAACCACACCTGCACCACTGGATAGACAAAACCAACTTTTCGATGATATCTCATTTTCCTAATTTTGATACCGTATGCCCAAGTTACATCAAAAAGAAAAAAAATCCACGTAAAAAGGCCCTTCCAGCACTAAGTATGGGCAAAAAATTAGCACCTTTTCCTTTAGCTCCTGGTCGCACATATAACCATCGACTACAGGACTAGAAAAAAAATTCATCGAGCTTGTTGGTGCAGCTCCTAGTCCTCCAAAGGACTACGGACTGGGGCTTAGAATCCCAATAGGGGATAAAAGGGAAGAACTTGTTCACCTATGTGACCGTTGTGAGAGCTTAGGATGAATTAGGAACTCGAACATAGGGGCTTGGTCTCGGATGTGACCAAGGCTTAGTGAAAAGAGCCCATAGGGGCTGAACTCCAAACAATGGTAGACCAGTAGTAACCACCAATGGTGGTGCAAAGGTGGGTTGTCGCTGAGTGGTGGGAGGGTGGTGCAACCCTTTAAAATGGGCAGCACAGAAAATCAAATGATTTTTTTTTTTGAAAATTTTTGGAGCCTTAGATTGCATGCCCTGGAGCCATATGGCCTTGGGGCAATTTTTTTTTTCCTTTTCGGATGACAATGTCCAAAATTGACAAAATTTATATGAAAATAGGGGTTTTTGGGTGTTGTGGACTCAATGGCGATGTCCGTTTTGTCCAAAAATGCCCACAAAAATAGGAAACCCCCAAATCTTGCAAAAAAATCATTGAACTTGAAACCCTCATAGATTCCTTCAACGATGAGAAAAATCAATGAAACAAAAGCCAATCCTAACTTTTTCAAACACTCTGAATCCAATGGAGATGCTTGATCTAATCCAAGACATTGCATAAATAGGCTCAAGGAATGAAACCCTTGAGGAACACCGAATGTGCTCTATAATGAAATTCTCTGAAATACTACGAAGGGGCTACAAAATCAAGGCTCTAATACCATGATAGAATCCAAGATCAGACATGCAAACCAGAAATACCTTCCACAAGAGAAAAATAAGATAAAGCAGAGTAATTTGCATGAAGATGTGCAAATAAATATTATTCAGGAATTAAGTAATTACAAGAGATGAATTTCTTTATAAAAGCAATGTATGCATAACCCTAAAAGGAAACCCTAGTGTGCACACTTAATAATTAATTATTAATGTGCCTAAAATTAGCTTAAATAACTAAAGTGATAAGTGACTTAATTAATTAATCAATATGATTAAATTAATTAAGTGAAATAACTTATTACTCTAACATGTATACCATTTTCATTTTATCCCCACTTTGTTGAGAATTTCCTAGTGTAACAATATATTGATAAGTGACATATTATCATCTTTAGTTCATGGCCTAATCCCTATCCATCTTAATTTTACCTTGTTGTACATATCTCCATGTATTTTCTATCTACTTATCCCTATTTTGAATCCTTGTTAACAATTTTTCCACACATTTATTCCCCACTCCAAGATAACCACCTTATAATTGTAGATCATTTCCACATGGCTTAATATTGATCCAAGTTGATCTTGAGGAGCATAAGCATAATCCTTAAATTCCAAGAGTAAAAATTCTAATTCTAATTTTCTTGCCTTTTGCATGGGTTGCTATGAGCCAACCTAGCACATGTTCCATTGAAGATGTTAGAATGCCATGATGTTTAAGTAAATTCAACATATACTTAAACACACACACACACACACACACACACACACACACACACACACACACACACATGTTAACTAGAGAACACTTCTATTTTTAAGGGTAATAAAGTAATCTAATTTGTATTGATATCATATAGGCTACTTGCATAATTGTGAATGTTGTCTTTGATATATCTCATTGTAGTGGAGAGAGGTTGTGTGTGTTTGGGAGAGAGAGGGGGGAGAAGAGAGATAGTAAGTGGTAAGGTGGGAGGGATAGAGGTACATACAGAGAGAGGGTGGGAGAGGTATGTATAGAGAGAGTAAGAGAAAGGGAAGGAGGGATGAAGGGATGGATAATGTAAGGGGCAGGTTGAGAGAGGTTGTGTGTGTGAGGGAGAGAGAGGGAAGGAGTGAGTGAGTGATAAAGGGATGGGTAGGTGGAAAGAGAGAGATGGTAAAGAAGGTAAAATAGAGGGAGAGGATTCATTTTTTATTTCTTTTCAAGTGTTTTCAAATAAGATTCCATCTTTTCATGTGTGTGTGTGAGAGAGGGTTAGGTAGAGAGAGGGATTCTTATTGAATACAACCCATGTATATATTATAATTTTCACTATATTTTTTTTCATGACGTTTATATCAAAGCTTCTTAATATTTTTTTCTAGAATTAAAATTATAATTCTACCCTATTGGTTGTAACATATTTATGGAAATTTATAAAAACTAAAAGATCTAATTATATCTCCAATATTTGAAATTTACATAAATTTATAAGTTTTCCAATGAGTTTGGATGAAGTGGTAGGGATATTCATATCTTTCATTGACACAAAATAAAATCAATTCAAAGAAAATAGAGTGTTTGAATAGGACATAGAATATTTGAATGTTTCCAAAGAAAATAGAGTATTGGTAGTAGACATGTTGCACAAGAGTTACAATGCTTGTGAAGAGTCAACCATATGACAAATCCCAATAAATAAATTAGAGAGAGGAAATTCATTGATCATGAAAAGAGTTTTGTTAAATAGTGATGGTATTGATAAAGAACTACTACAAAGTAGAAGTATCTTTAGAAATATATACAAGAATAAATATAAGTATCTTTAGAATATCCAAATAAATATTAAAACTCACAATTGTAGAAATAACATAAGGTACTAGTAAGTGATCAATGTTTATTTAAATTTAATATAAGGATAAATTCATACATATGTATAAAGAGAATAACTACACTATGGAGAGGGTGATAAAGAGAGGTAGGGTTGGCAAGGAAGGTATACAGAGAGTTAGGGAGAGAGGGAGGGGTAGGTAGAGAGAGATAGTGGAGAGAGGTTGTGTGTGTGTGAGGGAGAGAGAGGGGGAAGGAGGGAGATAGGGAAAGTAGGGAGGGAAGGAGAGATAAGTAGATAGAAGGTTTTTTAATGTGCATGAATTTGTGCAAGCAAAGAAAGTGAGAGATGATTGTGTAAGTAAAGTTGAATAAATGAATTCAAAGATGATTGAACTTAAGAATTCCATGAAAAAATACAATTGGAAATAAATGATAAGGAAAAATAAAAAAATAGATCTAAGTGCGAACAAAGAGAATCATATCACATTCATGAAAATCTCACCATGATAAATTCTTGTGTCTTTTCTTCATTCATGTTGGGGTCCATTTTGGCTTACCAACATCCATAATTAATGACTATGATCCATGAATTTTTTACTTTTGGTAGACATTGCAGACCATGTTAAATGCATAAAGGAATTAGTCTATAGGCTTTCATTTGTAGATAAGAAAGAAAATGGAGGAGGTTCTTGTAAATCTATTTCATGTATACTATGTTGTGCAGCCACACATTTAGGATGATAACATCCCCTACTTACAACATTACTTCATTGTACTTATTCATAGTTATACATTGCATAGTTCTTTCTAAATATGTCTCGGGTTCCCATCTAGGACATTTATTGACACATCCTACCACACACGACCATCCAAA
This sequence comes from Sequoia sempervirens, assembly GCA_007258455.2. Taxonomy (NCBI): domain Eukaryota; kingdom Viridiplantae; phylum Streptophyta; class Pinopsida; order Cupressales; family Cupressaceae; genus Sequoia; species Sequoia sempervirens. The sequence continues at coordinate 605,265,529 of VDFB02271358.1, forward strand.
ATGGAGTTAGATGCTCATGAACAAAAAATTGACAGGGCACATAAAAAAATTTATAGCATAAAGTGTATGTACCAATAAGTTCAATAAATTCTTACATTCTAATAATATAAATATAGATAGTGACACAAAATTCACCACAAACCTTACATATTTTATGTTGGTGGAAAACTTGATTTTATATTCAAAAGAACCTTGATATAAGGGACTGCATCAAAATATTAAGCCTTAGTGATATGATCCTTATGTAAATCATCTCCACAAGCTAGTAAAAATTCCTTTATTCTTGACCTCCCTCAATACTTGAATTTATACTTGATTTTCAACATGGAACTCCTTAAGCCATATTTCCCCCCTTTATCATGTTTCACAACTATCCAACATCCAACAAAAATTAAGCCTAAAACATTCAAAAATAAAATCAAAGGACATAATTGACACCATTACCACTAATATTGACCATAATTACCATAAACTCAATTTTAGGAAATCAAGATTCAAGGACAATATACAAATCAAACTAATTGGTACGCTCTTTAGAAAATATACAAATAATTTCCTTAAATTACTATTGATGAAATGAATATTATTATAATTAAGAGGGAACAAATGATTTCAATATCTAGCCTCATATGTACCCTCTTTAGAAATTATTGTTATTCTTGATTACCATTTAAGGTATGGTAGTGAAATTTGAATTCTTTTTTTTTTTCATGTATTAAGGTCTCAAGGATCACCCTCATAAGTTCTTTAGAATCTAAATAAGAAATGAATTCACCCTAATCATGTGCGATGGGAAAAATTATTCCTATCCTTGTTGATGTGTGATTAAATCTCTTTGATATATATTACTACCTTTATCTCACTTTGAGTAATGGTGGTAGATGAGAGGGCATGTGATTTTGAGAGCCAATAGGATTTTTGTGCAATATTATTTGTGAGAGTGGCTTGGTGTCCAAAAGAAAAAATGAGTGTGTTTTTATTAACTAATACTAAAACTAATCATATCTCATAGTAATGAAACATCTATTTGGTGTAATTATCCTCTCCCTATGATGTAATTGTATAGTCAATATGGTAGGTAGGGGAACTCTCTATAAAAATATCATTGCTCGTGACTCAAAAGTGATTTTTTAATAGCTCCAAAAAATATTTTTTGTTAATATTGGTGAAGTTTAGTAGCACATTGTGAAGAGTATTATATCAAATATCAACTCAAAATATTATATGGACTATATAGTGGTTGTGTATGTGATTCATTAAAGGTTGAGGTCCCATGTTGTAAGCCCTTGAGGAAAGATAGTAAATGCAATTATATGAAATCATAATTCATATTTGTGTTAATTTATTATGTCATCAAATTTTGTTGTGAGTATTTGTATAAGTAAATCATTGAACTTGAGGTATTTTTCATTGCAATAAATAGATAAGATGCTTCCATGAAGAGTGAGTAGAGTCCAACATGTAGTTAATATTGCTAAAAGGATAGAATAAATGTTTGAGATGATAAGGAATACGTGGATTGGTTGGATGTATAAAAGAAGATAGAAGAGGTAATAAACTTAGAGAGAAGGTGAACATAATATAGAGAGGTCGGTAGAGAGAGATATGTGTAAGGTGGGAGAGCTAGAGAGAGGTGGTGTTGTGTGAGAAAGAGAGAGAGGAGGAAGGGAGAGGTAGAGAGATGGGTATCTAGAGTGAGGGAGATGTTGGGTGGGAGGGTTGGAGGGAAGGAGAGAAAGAGGGAAGGAGGGAGATAGAGACAATGCTTATGAAGATTCGAGTAGATGAAAAATCCCAATTAATAAATTAGAGAGAGGTGAGTCATTGATCATTAAAAGATTTTTGTTAAATACTGATGGTATTGATAAATAACTAGTACAGAGGAGAGGTCTCTTTAGAAAGATATACAAGATTAAATATAAGTATCTTTAGAATATCCAAATAAATAAATTCATGCATTTGTATAAAGATAATACTTACACTATTATGAAGGACAAAAAGAAACATACTCTATGGAGAGAGAGAGAGAGAGGGAAGGGGGAGATAGGGAGTGGTAGGGTGGGAGGGATATAAGTTTTCAATAAAATAAGGTATAACATAATAAAGGTCTCAATAAACTAGTTCTATAGTATCAACTCCCTAATTAAATACTAACTATCTCGCTTCACTCATTGATCACTACAGGTTCACCATCTAAGATTGGTTGTATTCTTGTCTCTTGAAAATTGGTTGAAAATTAAATCAATAACAACCTTTCATAGGGATGGAATGGGTCATGAACTTGAACTAAAGTAAGTTGGATCCTAAATGTATCCTTTGGTTTATCATGTCCCATCAAAATTCCCCAGATTTGTCTCTCATCCTATAAATATTTCTTAGAATACAAGTATATCCATTCATGTTCAAAAATTTAGTGATGTTCCCTTACATAATGAGAAAATTTGGGTTGTTGACATTGAGCTACACAAAATGAAAAAGGTTCTTGTACATGCAATTTTTGTAATGAAAACATTCTCTTATTTAGAGAGTGTGTAATACCCCTCATACTATTTAGACTTGATACTTTTGTGGTTTTGATTAATGTTTTGTGTTTGTGACTATTACTATTATTGCTTAGTTTGGTGGTTTGATTAGTGGACTATGTGGTGATTATGCTTACTCATTTGAGGACATGGATATTCTTATGATATTGTGGTTTGGTGATGTTAGTTGATTTCAGAAATATTTTATGATGCAGTAATTTAGAAAATTATGTTATGATATGATCTGTTAGTTTAGAAATGCTATTTCATCATTTATATTATAATTGTTAGAATAGATGTGATGAAAGGGCAGTGTAGCATTGCTCATTTGCGAGTGCCCTGCTATGCTGTAATTCCTTTGCACAATGTAATGATTTGATTTTATATATATGTACATGTATACGAATTTGTTTGGATGCAGGGATTGTAGGTACAAAGTCTCGAGTCCACCTACTTCGGCAGGATAGGACGAGCACCAATAACCCAATAGCATAATGTTGAAACAGATATGACAATGAAGTCACCCCATCCCATGTTGTCAACTGTCCCGATTGAATGGTATTGTGTGTCATTGGTTGTTATTTTAGTAATTTATGACTGTGTTTTGTGTAGTGTCTTGTTCATATGTATTTTACTTTGGTATTTTATAAGTTGTGATTTATTTAATTAAATGATAGTAATAATTGTTTATTATAATGTTAGATTAATTTGTATGTAAATATTTAAATGTTTTATTTTAAAAAGTCATGTGCTAATTAAATATTAAATTGTGTTTTTTTATTTTAATTAAAATTATCCTATTGAAGATAATTATAAAATAAATAAATTAAATTATGTGCATAGCAAGTAAAACTTGCAAGAGTAGTTTTAAAATAGAAAGTATTGATAAAAGGAAATATAAATGAATAAAAGAATAGAAATGACAAAAATGACAAATAAGAATTAAGTGATGACTAAAAAAAGGGAATTAAATTAGATAGTTTCTTTTATATTGGATTTTTCTTTAGAGTTTTCAAAAAGGAAAGAGGCATCTTTTAGGTAATTGAAAATTTGTGAGTTTTCAAGCATGGGAAGATTGTGACAGAAGTTGAAAAGAATAAAATAAAAATAATGATTTTGAATGTGGGGATCTTCTGAAAGTTTTCTGGAGAGAGATTTGTTAGTTCTTTTGGAAATTAGAGAGGATTTTCACACATAGAGGAAATTGATTTGAAAGGGCACTAGAATTAATTTTTCTAAATTGATTAGTTCTTCTATGAGTTTTAGAAAGGGATTTTCAATCTTTTGTTGGTATTAGTTTGGAGAGAGTTTTTTTGAAATAAAGGATTGGATTCAAATTCAAGCATGGTATTCTGGAGAGGAGATTTCAAAGTAGGAACGAGAAGCTCTTCGTAGAGGACATCGAGGTCAAGCAAGCTTCATCAGACTCTCAAATAAGTGTAGGACTCCAAGTTTTATCTACTTCCTCTCTAGTCTTCTGATTTAAAGAAAATAGAAAAAATAATTAGATTATTTGATGAAAGAAAAATGAAACCTTTGAAAAGAGAAATTATTGAATAGTGAAAATAATTGAAGAAATTAAAAAGATTGTCTATGTAAATCACTCTATGAATATTCTTTCAATTTGGCTGTGTGAAAGTAATGTTGAGTGTGTGAAAATAGACTATATGTCTTTAAATTGATTCTGTTTTGTTTTGAATTATAGTTTTCTTTCAGATCAATTTATTTTGGGGATTAAGAAGAATACCTTATATATATATAAGTAAGTATATTTTTATTTTTCCCTTTTGTCTTTTGTACCTGAAACTGGTTATTGCTTCTTTTAGAAATATTAAAATTATATATATATATGTATATATATACACAAATTTCATGTGTGTATATATATATATATAATATATATATATATATATATATAATATATATATATATATATATATATATATATATATATATATATATATATATATATATATGAATTTATTTGTTGCATTAAAATTTATTTGAAAGTTTGAATGTAAAAATCATTTTGGGCTGAATTGGCCATTGGATTCTCTCTAAGTGGACGGAATTTTTTTGTTTAAAAAAAAAAGAATATAAAATAAATAAATAAATTATTATTTTGGGGTTTAGGGAAGGGACGGCCGTAGCTGTACCCCCCTCCTTGCACCCCCTGCCATGATGGTATTGCATGTAGCAGTCTTACAGACTGCTATGCACAATAGTCTTAATGACTACTTTGGCAACAGCCAATAAGACTATTGCAAGCAGTCCTAAAGGCCGTCGGCCTTTTCTTTAAATGTGAGCCTTTTGCTTATATTTATTTATATATAAATATATTTATATATATGTGTGTGTGTGTGGTGTATATTTAATTTATAAAAAAATGATTATTATATTTCATTTTATTTAAAATGTTAATTATGGTTATTTTATTTAATATGTTAATTATTATTTATATATATATATAACATTATTTCATCATTTATTATATTAAATAAATATCTTTTTAAATAGAATTTTGTATTACCTCTGGTTGTATATGTACTTAGACTCATATAGAGAGGGATAGACTTTCTTGGATTTAGAAATTGGAATTTTAATTTTTTTAATGACCAGAATATTGGGGAAATTAATTTGATTGATCAATTGGGAATGAGTTAAATTTAATGGTGCAACTTTGTAAAATTAATTTGAGCATTTAATTGGGATTGTGATAGGAAATGATGTATTGTTGAGTATGTTGTGTTAAATTTTGAACCTTAGGAACTTATTTATTTTTCCATTTTGTTGTTCATGGCTTCTTTGTTTTAATGTGGGAACTCGGTCATAATTATGAGTCAATGTTAGTTATTGTGAACCTTGCTTTCTAGAGGCATGTTTAAATCTTGAATGTTATCCTCGTTTTGGTTTTACTTTTGGAGTTGAAACATATTGGTGTTATGCTTGGAAGGGTTGTACGGGTAGTTGATTTTTGTTTATGAATTATCACAAGATGGGTTATGCCTCATGTGGCTTGGTTTTGAGTTATTTGCTTTATCTATTTGAGTACAACCCTTGCCTAGTTTTTGAATTATGTTAGGGGTCTTAGGGAGAGTGGTTCTTCGTGGGGGCCAGTGCCTCAAAAGGAGGAAGAGCACAAGAGAACCCACGTAAGAGTAGTATAACAAGTGATAACCTAAAAATAGAGTTTAGGGGGATGGGTAGTAAAACACACAAGATAATAAATATTGGATTCCTCGTCTATGCATTAGGGCTATCATAGACTAATGATAAGCTGAGAAGGTCGTGGTCAGCAAAGTCGTAATCTCATCTTCATGAGAGGTTATCGACTCTGCATGAGCTACCCTATGGTGCTGACGCCTCAAGTAGGAGGAGGGCTAGGAGATCCATAGATGGGTGTTGGCGCCTCAGTTGGAGGAAGGGCCAAGGGATCCCATGAGAGCTATGCGATGACACTCTCCACTTGACACATTTTTGCCTTGTTTCTTGTTGCCTCTAGAATTGTATACAGAATTGTTGTTTCAGATTTATTTGGAATTGTGTTCTATTTATTGTTTCAGATTTATCTGGAATTGTATTTTGTTTTAGTTTGATTTGGAAATGTCTTTTGGATGTTGTATCAGTTCTTCTGGTTTTGTACTCTTATTGTTGATTCAGATTCTTGTGAACATGATTTATGAATGTTCCTTGGTGACTTGTTTAATTGTTATTGCTTGGGTTAATTGTGATTAGTTTCATAGCTTTATCTTAATATGATTGACTCATGAATGTTGTTGGTTATGTCATTGTAATCTCTGAGTTTGTATTTGAGTTTTTACCTTGTCGTTCTCTTGGAGTCAGTTTTTACATTCATGGTTGAGATCTCTTCCTTGTCACCTCTGAGCATGGGGGGTGAGTTAATTATAATTCACATGGTTGAGTGGAACATGCTCCACACCCATTGGGTTCCCCATTAGCAATATTTGTTCACAACATTCCTTTAGTTGGAGTTTGTTCCAGTGGATCATTTGTAAATTCAATTATCATTGTACTTTGTATCATCCCACTTGTTTGGGAAATGTATTGTAACTCATTATTGAGAACATGTAATCTTATGTTTAAACGATGATGTAATAGTTAGGATCCTTTGTAACATTATTGGATGAGATTCTATATGATTGTAATTATGGGATATAGTGATACTTTCACTCTTGGTTTATGGATGTACCTTTATTAATGATTATTGTAATATAATTAGTTAAGTTGTTTAATAATTATCTTTTACTTTGTTGTTAGTTGTGTTATGATGTGACCTCGCGTGCCCCAAAGAATGTAATGTTAAGTTGTTAATGTGCAATGTAAATATCCTGATTGATATCCTACACTCAATCTTGATTCACTAACATCAATTCTTCCTTGATCATTTCTTTACTAACCAATTAATTGAATATTTTTTACTTAATTAATTCATTGAAATTCCTCCTTTAATTAAATAAATCAACTTTATTTAATTAAATCCTAATATTCTCTCTTTAGTTAAATAAATCAACTTTATTTAATTAAATCCTAAAGTTCTTCATTTAGTTAAATAAATCAATTTTATTTAATTAAATCCTAATGTTATTTATTTAATTGAATAAATCAAATTTATTTAATTAAATTACTAATCTACCAATATCCTCTCATTTTATTTAAATAAATTCAAGCATTTAAATTAAATGTCACAATAAAATTTCATCTAAGTTAATTAATCATTAATTAACTCCTAACACTAATCCTCCATTCCTCTAGCTTTTGCAAGTTGCACATGTAGATCAATTTATTTGATTAATTAATTCCCCTATTTTCAATCAAGTATGGCATATTCTTGGAATATTCCACTTATTTGAATTCTCCCTCTCAAAGGAATTTTTTCCTCCAACTTGGAATTAAAATCTCTTACATGTCCTCTCCTTGAGCCAACTTGGCATTAATTCCTCTTACATCCCCTCTTACACAAGTCACCTCTTCAACTTCAAATTTCACCTACATGCATTTAACATGCACATTGTTCAAAATGAGCTCCACTCTCCTTCATTAGCATGTTGACAAGTGGCACAATTCCATTGGTCCCTTCTTTAATCCAACATTCATCCTATTCTTCATTCTTCAAACCTTCTTCATTATAAATAGAGGCCTTCTCTATTGATTTGGGATCCACAAGTTGACACAACTTCATGCAAAGAGATTATAGTCATTTGAGTTAAAATTATCCATGATTTCATCCACAATTTTCATCCATGTTAGCATAGAATTCATCATCCATAGCTAGGTTACTTTGATTTCATCCACAATTTTCAACTAAGTTAGCATATAATTCATCATCAATATCTAGGTTATTGGCATTTTGCATCAAGAATCACACATCTATCATCAAGCTTATCAAGGATTTGGGAAAGGGTTTCTTTCCACATCAAAGAAGCACCAATTCCCCATGGGATGCTAGTTTGAGCATTTAGAATAGAATTTCATTAATAGTTCATTTGATTACTTCATTTTGATTTCATGTTCTTTTGTTTGAATGAATTTCATGGGGAATGCTTGTTTACACTTGTTTATGGACTAATGTTTGATTTTTTTTCATGTTTGAGTAGGTCTAGGAAAAGCATTCATATTTTGGTGATAGGATGGCAAATCTTTCAAAATCAACACAGTTTTTTGGTCAATTCTTCTTTTTTTTTCATTTTTATGTTCTTTCAAGACACAACAATGTTGAGGAGGACAAACATCGATGCTATCAGTCCAACGTTGCTATATAGTGACACTACATCTACAACCAAAGGGAAATGTTGTGTTGATTTTCCTGAGGACCCGATCATATAAATTCCAAAAGGTGATGCTATTTGATACTTTGATGCAAATGCGGTCTCTATCTTTCCACAAAGCGACACTGAAGCTCCAACCAATGACGCCTTTCAAATTGTGAGGCTGTGTTGGGGTGAAAATCAATTTTCAAATTTATTTTGACATGTGATTTATGTTGTTGATTTCTCTTGATCATTAACCTATTTGTGTGGTGTAAGAGCACCTAAGTCGTTATTTGCAAGTTTGATCATGTGAAGGTTTTGAGATGTTGATCATTAGGTGAGTCTAGGGGTTTAGACTAAATAACGACTAATTATGCTAAATAAGGTTTAATAAGACCATTTATCTGTAATTGGGTGGTTTAGAGTCATTTGGGTTAAAATGTAAAAATTTGCACAAAATGCAAATGTTGTCAAGCAAGAAATTGTCAAAAAATGCAACTTATGGGAATATGAAGAGTCTAGTATTTTAAAAGGCAGTTATAGGCATGTAACATAGATTTTTTGCACCTACTTGCTTTCAATCACACTTAGGGTTTTTCACCTATAAGGAGAAAGGTGGGACAAAAATGCTTATGTTAACACTAGAAGAAATGAAAAAAGGGGTTTGAAGTGTGTGTGAATATGTTTGAATGCTTACAAATGTAGATAAATGAATACAAACTAATCTAATGCAACATGTTGGAAAACATAGTCTTGTATTGCAAAATGACTAAGAAATGAATGCAAACTATAATAGAAATGAATTAGACTAAATATTTGCACTTGGAATGTGGATGAAGATTGGAAATAGCCTCTGAAATGTTGATAATCTTGATTTTTAGGCCTAGAGGTACTCATTCACCTTTCTGGGTGAATCATTCACAGTTCTGCCAAACTATAGTAGAGCCTGTTTTTGACAAAAGGATATCAGAAAATGCAGAAAACACAAAATTGACCCTAGAGTGGGACTCATTCGCCACCCATGGTGAATGAGTCCACTTTTGAATTTTTGAATATTCAAAGGTGAATTCTAAGGCTTTCGGTTTGCACTTCTACTTCCTATAGATGTTCGCTTACAAAATTGTCGTATTCGAGATTGAAAGTGACTTTTTGTTGATATTTTAAGTTGAATAATGAAGAGATGACTTGAATGAATTTGCAACTTAATCTTCAATGATTTTCCAAGCTTCCAAGAGACCTAAATCTCCAAACAAACAAAATAAGAAAGAGAAATGTTGAATGTTAGGGTATGGGGGTTTGCCTTGGTCAAACCCCTTTTAGGTAATTAAACCAAATGATGAAAGAAAGGAATGAAACATGAAATAATGGAGTTTATTACCTTTCCATGGTGTTTGATCTTGATTTTTTGCAACAAAACATGGATATTCATCCCTTGAATGTCTTAGGAAGCAATCTTGATGAAGAAAACCTTAACTTGCTTGACTTGAATGAGAAGATAGATGATGAAACAATGATGAGAGATGTAATAATGAGCATGAGATGTAAATTAGGGATTATAAGGATCTATTTATAGGAATTTCATCTTATTTTTCCATTAATACCTCATCACAGGCTAACATGATGTAAAATTAAACTTAAAACCTAATTTTTCCTGCTCAAACCCTGAAAATGACTCAAAATGGGACTCATTCGCCACTAATGGTGTATGGGTCCCCCCTAGATGGGACCACTTCACCACTAATGTTGAATGGGTCCCACAAGGTTCATTTTTTCTAGCTAGAATGTCGAGAAGTAAGAAAATTAGGATTATATGATGACTATGTCGGTTATTTGATCAAAGTATGCCTTGTGATGCATAATATGGGTTAAGAGAGGCTTATTAATGATGATGTAAATGTAAAATAGGGCTTGGGACATAGAAATCAATGTTAAATTGTAATTAAATACACTTTACAACACTAAAATGAGGTCCACATGCCCTAGGAAGGGACAAGAACCAATGTGAATGTGTAAAACACATTACAACACTTGGTTAAAGTTAAATTTACTTTACTAGCCTTCTAAATTAATGTGGTGATGTAATTAAACATGCTTTATAATGTTGAATTAAGGAGAAATAGGTTCATTATGTCTTGAAAAGCATGAAAGTCTTTTATAGACTCTATAACACCTTTACAAGATGTCAATAAACACATTTTATTCAATTTGCAAGGGTCCAAGACCTAGTGTGGATGCATGAAATGCCTCACAATGGTAGATTAAGACCTAGTTAAGTCCATTTTATAATGAATTATTCCCATTTCAAGCAAAGGGTCCTTTTCTCTACTGCACATTTAGCCCCCACTTTAGTGAGAGGATGAACCTACTTCAAACTCACACTAAAGTAGACATTCAAGAGAGATCCTTATGTACAGATGTAGATGAAAAAGAATTAAAAAGATAAAGGAGGTTTCACAAGCCCCTAGGATTGAAGATCCTAAGTCAAACCATCAAGATACAAAATCATGTAGTGGCAAGAACTAATGGAAATAAAGACAGGGTGAAAAAGATGTACTCACTCTGGGGCCATAAAACTTCAGGTCATCTATAGGGTGAGAAGGCCACAATATACTCACCCTAGGGCCATAGAACTTCTGACTGTCCATGGGGTGAGAAATTCCAAAAGGTAAGATAAATACTAAAGTTGGTATGCACTCATAAACACAAAAGTGGCTGTGGGGAAAAGCCATGCCGCTAGGTGGGCTTCCTACTCAACCATGTCAAAGTTATACCTCCTAATAACTTTAACAAGGTGCCACAAAGCAAAAGCAAAAGGTTTTGATTATGCTTCATAATACAAGAAAATATTTGTATTCTTAGAACCCATGAACAAACAAGATGGCACCATAGGCATGCAAGTTGTGTTATGCAAGGCGGCCATACAAAATGCAAAAATGTAAAATGAAAAAATGTACAAATGCAAACATGTAGAGGATGTTCAAAGGAGTCTTGTTAAGTTCATACAAGTTCAATCACTTGGGGAACATTGTGTCTAATGTATTCAAGAGAGGACCAATCAAAGACTAGTAAATTCACTACTTAGGGGATGTAGTGCATCACATCAAGCCACCAAGAGAAATGCGATATGCTAAGATAGATCACACTTATGAAGGACATCACACCCAATGTCATCCACAAAGTAACAAATGCATCATATAAACAACAAGACTACACGAAGAATGCAAATGAATTATGGTAATGTATGGCCCCCACTTTAAAGGAACTACTACACATCGGTCTATGAGTAATTACTTTAAAGTAGAATAAAAGAGAAGAAGGCATGAGAGCTTACTCAGAAATCCCTATGCCAAGTCATATGTTTCTGATAAGCTACGTCATGAAGAAAGGGTAGTATGTCACATGTGAGTCAATCTTTAAGACATGCCATCCACATCCCAAGGTTGCTCATATACGTTCATGAAAGGTTAACAATTAGTCAAAGGAGACAATGACAAGTGACATACAGGGATAAGACTTTCTAACCATTTTCCCCCACTTAGTACAGAACAAAGGTGAGCCTGGAATGGATGACAGTATGTTTCCCCCTGTGATGGATGCAAAACATGTAATAGTGAGAATGTTATGATCCTACAACTATTACAAGGTAAGGAGCAGAAACTAATGTTATTTAATTATTGATTTAGGATGTACCAAGGGTAAATTTTTCTTGGTAGAAGAGTTGGTGAGAGCATGGATATTGAGTGAAGGTTTTTTGGATGAGTTGATGGCTATGAAAGGACAATCACGAAGACTATGATTTGGAAAAATGAGGTTGGGTGTATTGTGAGCTTGTTTCTTAGTACACATAGGGGGATGATGAAGGTTTGGATTTGATTGAGGATCAAGAGTGAGGATAGAAGTAGAATCTATTTGGTTTTGTGATTTCTTTAAGGTATCATTCTTATGTGCCATAATATCGACCTTAGGAGAAGAGCTAATTTGTTCATCACATGTTAGAATTGTATTTGGAAAGATAGATTCATTGCTCATAGGAGAGGCATCAATAGAAGGATAAATAGGAATTTCATGGTTAATAATGATTGGATTTGTGTGCTCAAATAGGTTTTCTCAAATTGTAGGGGCATCATGAAAGGGAGGAATAAGATTTTCATGAGTTTCACTAACGATATCTTCTAACACTAAACTATCTTCTTCATATGTAAAGAAGATATTATGAGAAGAAAGGGATTGATTAGTATGATTATCAACATTTACATTCACATGTTCTATGATGTCTTTTTGAGTGGGAAAGGTTATAGAAGAGGAGCTTTCAACATTGTCATGATTCTCAATTAGTGTATCTTCTAGCACCAAAATATCTTCGTCACATGTAGGAGAGATATTGGGAGAAGAACTATGATTATCATGAGTATCGATGCTTCCATATTCTTGTGTCAAACCTTTAGTGGATGATCTAGGAGAGAGGAAGTCATTAAGGGCTTCATCTAACATGGCCCAATCATCGCTATTAAACGGTTTGGGGGATAAGTTATCATTAATTTTGTTAGGTTTCTCATGACCATCATTAGAGGATGAAGTGATTGAGAGGATTCCCTTAAGGGCCTCATCTAACTTATCGACATCATCACTACTAAGTAGCTTGGATGAGATACTATTTCTATATTCAATCATTTGTTTGAAAGGTGTTTGTTGTTGGATGTTTATATTTGCTAATGTCTCCCAAATGTACGCTGATCTAAAAGGACTACAAAATAGAGTTAAACATGAAACTTGCAAAATTCTAAGTTCCATGAATGTAAATAATGCTTATGTCTAAGAAAATTCAATAAAAACATAGGATGAAATGAAATTTTTTAGATTTCAAACAAAGTAACTTACTAAATACACCAAGTACTAATCTGAAAAAATGAAATGTTGCTAATGCCAAAATTGAATTTAAAAATGCATGAAATGAGCTAATTTAGACTAAATATCATGAAATGCATGCTACAAAAACTCAGCTAATGAATACAGTTAGGTAATGGTAGGAAACAAAAGCTAGAAAATAAGGTTTTCAGCCTTGTACAAGGCAGTTTTAGGGGCCAATAGGGACTGATTCACCCAAGGTGACAAATGAGTCCTAGTATGGACCTTTTTGGGATTTTTCAGAGATTTTAGAATGATTTTTATGCATTTTGAGTTCTATGATGCAGATCATCTAAGTGAAAAATGAAAAATCTCAAAGTCTTTTTAATGATTAAAGATGCAAAAATGCAATCTACGATGCACTTTTTACACATGCAAAAATTAAACCCTAGAATGAAAAATACAATGCAAGCTACCTCTAGGATGATTAAGAGACTCCAAAATTAGAAAAGAATGGATACAAATGTTGGGTTCACCAAAATGTAACATAGATTTTTGGCACCTACTTGCTTTCTATCACTCTTAGGGATTTTCACCTAGAAGGAGAAAGGTGGGCCAAAAATGCTTATGTTAACACTAGAAGAAATGGAAAAAGGGGTGTGAAGTGTGTGTGAATGTGTTTGAATGCTTACAAATTTAGATAAATGAATACAAACTAATCTAATGCAATCTATTGGAAAATACAGTGTTGTATTGCAAAAACACTAAGAAATGAATACAAACTGTAACAAAAATGAATTAGACTAAAGATGTGCACTTGGAATGTGGATGAAGATTGGAAATAGCCTCTAAAATTTTGATAATCCCGATTTTTAGGGCTAGAGGGACTCATTCGCCATTCTAGGTGAATTAGTCCCAATTCTACCAAATTGTGCTAGAGCTTGTTTCTAACAAAAGGGTATCAAAAAATGCAAAAAACACAAAATTGACCCTAGAGTGGGACTCATTCACCACCCATGGTGAATGAGTCAACTTTTGAATTTCTAAATATTCAAAGGTGGATTCTAAGGCTTTCGGTCTGCATTTCTACTTCCTACAAGTGTCTGCTTCTGAAATTGTCGTATTCGGGCCTGAAAGTGACTTTTTGTTGATATTTTGACTTGAATAATGAAGAGATGACTTGAATGACTTTGCAACTTGATCTTCAATGATTTTCCAAGCTTCCAAGATACCTAAATCTCTAAACAAACAAAACAAGAAAGAGAAATGTTGAATGTTAGGGCATGGGGGTTTGCCTTGGTCAAACCCTTTTTAGGTAATTAAACCAAAATGATGAAAGAAAGGAATGAAACATGAAATTATGGATTTTATTACCTTTCTATGGTGTTTTATCTTGAATTTCTACAACAAAACATGAAGATTCAACCCTTGAATGTCTTAGGAAGCAATCTTGATGAAAAAAACTTTAACTCACTTTACTTGAATGAGATGATAGATGATGAAACAATGATGAGAGATGTAATAATGAGAATGAGATGTAAATTAGGGCTTAGAAGGTTGTATTTATAGTAATTTCATCTCATTTTCTAGTTAATACCTCATCACAGGCTGACATGATGTAAAATTAAACTTAAAACTTATTTTTTCCTGCTCAAACCCTGAAAATGACTCAAAATGGGACTCATTCGCCACTAATGGTGAATGGGTCCAATCTAGATCAGACTAATTCACCACTAATGGCGAATGGGCCCCATAGGGGTCATTTTTGCTAGCTGGAATGGTGAGAAGTAATAAAATTAGGTTTATATGATGACTATGTGAGTTATTTGATCAAATTATTCCTTGGGATGGACAATATGAGTTAAGAGGCATGTATTAATGATGATGTAAATGTCAAATAGGTCTTGGGACAAATAAATCAATGGGAAAGTGTAATTAAATACACTTTACAACACTAAAATGAGGTCCACATAGCCTGGTAAGGCACAAGAACCAATGTGAATGTGCAAAACACATTACAACACTTGGTTAAAGTTAAATTTACTTTAAAAGCCTTCTAAATTAATGTGATGATGTAATTAAATATGTTTTATAATGTTGAATTAAGGAGAAATAGGTTCATTATGTCAATAAAAGCATTAAATTCCTTTAGAAGACTCTACAACACCTTTACAAGACATGAATAAACACATTTTATTCAATTTGCAAGTGTCCAAGACCTAGTGTGGATGCATGAAATGCCTCACAATGCTAGATTAAGACCTCATTAAGTCCATTTTATCACGAATTATTCCCATGTCAAGAAAAGGGTCCTTTTTTCTATGGCACAAGGCTTTAGGAAATTGGAACTTGAATTGAAATATTTATAAAAGGCCTCAAAAGGCTCAAAGATAGGTGGTTGAAGTTTGTTTGGAATCATCCACAAGCAATACAATGCTATTTTCTATAAATTTCTCTGTTTTTTGAACTTTTCTCATACCGTACATACCCATACAAGATTTAAATGATTTTAATCTCATTATGTTATGTAGGTGCATGAAATAACTTTCAAATGTTGCAAGTTTGAGAGTTTAATATTCTGATTTGTGAGAGTACTCTTTAATTTTTTGAAGCAACTCTATAAACTATGTATTTTGAAGTTGATTGCCTTCTAGAATGTCAAATTGACCCATTCCACTTTTTGTAACTACTGTATGTCATGGAATGGTTCCAAAACACTATAATTTAGGTTTCTTCATGATTCTATAGGCATAGGTGACAAGTTGTTTGAAATTGGGTGATGCCCTAGGCCTAAATAATGCATTTTTCCATGTGAAAATGGTGAGTTAGTGAAGGGTTTTTATGAATTGTTGTTGGAACTATCCAATTGAATGTAGATTGAGTTTTTTTAGGGTGATTTTGAAGTTTGGAAGCATTGTTTGGGCCTGATAAACCTGGGTGAATAGATTTTCAATAAACCCTAGGATATTTGCTTGAAAAGAGAGTGTTTGGTGGATCAGTAGTTTAGATGTCATGAATCTAAGAAATAATGATGGAATCTGATGTTTCGTAACACAATTTGAGTCCTTCAAAAGTGTTTGAGTGAAAACTCTATGTTTAGGAGTACTTCCTTTGTAAAATAGGGTTAATTGAGTAGCCTAAAATATGGGTAGTTTATTGGATCTCAAATTTGATCTAAAGAAACCTCATGGTAACTATTGGTATGTTGTGTTGGGTTATGTTGTGAGTTTAGAAGGTGTTAAGAATGTATTTTAATGAACTTATCTAAAATATATCTCCAAGTGTTGGATTTTGAGGACTACAAGCCTCTAGTTGAGTGTTTTGTGTTCAAGGGTTGGTTTCTTTGTTTGGATCTAATTATTGGGAGTTTGGTTGAGTCATCACCACCTTGCTTTCATCAAGTGGTATCAGAGCTCAGGGAAAAGGTCTCTTGTGATTGAGTTTTGTAGGTTTGAAGAAAGGTGATTGGAAGGTGAAAAGACAAGCTTGGAAAGATGCCTTTGAAGGGTGTCAATGCTGCTAGAGAGTTGCAGGAACTAAAGGAGAAGCATGCTAGGATTCTAGAGTCACATAATACTATATTGGAAAGGATTTCTACCTTGGGGACAAATAAAAGAAGATATGAGAATGTTGAGAGTGAAACAAAGGAGGAAGATGAAGAATATGAAGATGTTGATGAGGAGTTAGACCCTGAAGATTAGAGGATGAAAAAATTGCTCAAGGAAGTTAGAGGTGATTCAATGAAGGTAAAGGTTGATCTTCCTATGTATGGTGGAAATTTAAATGAGGAAGAGTTGCTTGATTGGATTGCAACCATGGAAAATTACTTTGAAAGTGAAGACATTTCAAATGAGCAGATGGTGAAGGTGGCAAAGACTAAACTCAAAGGTCATGCTCTTCTATGGTGGGACTATGAGCAAAAATAAAAGGAGAAAATAAGGAAAGTCAAGAATAGTTTCTTGGGACAAGATGGTACAAAAACTCAAAGGTAAGTTTCTTCCAAAAGACTATGAAGTTCAATTGTATAAAAGATTTCAAGGATTGAAGAAATAGGATTTAGATGTCAAGTCCTATACAGATGAATTTTATAAATTGAGGATAAGGTCAAGAATGGATGAAAATGAAGTTGAAAAAGTGGCTATATATCTAGGTGGACTTAGATTTAGTATAAAATATGAACCGGTTGTTGCTAACCCAAATACTGTTAAGGAATGTTTTCAATTAACTATCAGGGTGGAGGAAAAGATCAAAAGAAGGCAAGAGAAATCTGTTAGAGGCAGAGGTAATAGCACAAGTGTGAGAGGAGCAATCCCTACAACAAGGTAGCCAAATGAGGAACAAGAAGAAGCAAAAAAAGGTAAGGAGCAAGCTATTGATGCAAGAGGAGGATTTAGGGTAGAGGTAGATTTAGTGGTGGCAGAAATTCAAATATTTTTGTAGGGAGATGTTGTAATTGTAATGAATATGGTCATCATTCTTGGAAGTGTCCTAAGAGATTGGTAGTTCATCTAGTGAAGAGAAGAGGAATGAAAGGAGAACAAAAATAGTACAAGAAGAGGAGTGCAAGAGTAACCATTCTGCAAGTTTACATGTTGCTCCTGAGATAGGTGAAATGTTGATGATGAGGAAGACCATATTGAAGGAAGTAAAGGAGATGGAACCATTGCAAAGGAAGATTCTTTTCAAGACCACATGTAAGTGCAAGAATAAGGTATGAGAAATTGTTATTTTTTCAAGCTCTACAAAGAATATGGTGTCAAGTGAGATGGTGAATAAATTGAATTTGCAAAAAAATCCTCATGAGTTACCTTATAAGGTGTGTTGGTTGAGTTATGGGAAATCTATATTAGTCAATGAACAGGTTGTTGTTGAATTTCAAGTTGGAGGTTATGAAGATAAGGTAGTATGTGATATTTTACCTATGGATTTTTGCCACTTACTCCTAGGTAGGCCCTGGCAATATGACAAGTGTGCATTGTATGATGGGAGAGAAAACAAATACACTATAGAGAAGGATGGATGTAAATTTGTTTTGACTCCTTTGGTGGAAGATGGAAAAGGTAAGGCCAAGGTGATTATGTGTGTGAAGAAAGAACTTTTAGAAGTTGTGAAAGAAGATACAAAGGTGAGTACTACAATTAGTTTGAAGTCTAAAAAAGCTTTGACAGCAGGTGAAAAGGTTGATTCAAGTTTGTTGACAATGAATTGGAGAGAAAATGTCTTGGTTGGTACAATGGTGTGCCCTTTGGTTGAGAGTAAGAAAAGAGAACAAGTGATCTTTGTAGGTACAATTACTGCAGTGGGTTATGCGGAAAGTAAGATGGCACTTGGTGCTAACAAAACAAAAGGACTAATGATAGTAAAGAGAGGATAGTGTGGACAAGAAGTTAATGGAAATTATAAGCATGGAGATGCGATAAATAATAAAATAGTTCAAGAAATTACTAAGATGTATTTTTATGTAGGTATGAATGAAGGAATATAAGTAGGTTTTGGTCAAGGAGCAGATGGAAGATCATCATCAGGTCCAAATACAAAGATGAACTCATGTTCAAAAGAAAACACAATCAAGGATGTAGGGCAGATCATAAGATCTCAATATCTGAATCAAGGAAGGAGATTTGTAAACTAGAGGAATGTGTGTGAAGATTGGAGGAATTGGTACAAGACACAACTCATGTGGCATGAGTTCTTTTTAGTGGGGTTGTATCGTGCAGGAGCACCTAAGCCCTTATTTGTGTTAGTGTAGGTTTTTTAATTTCCTTATGTTAGGGAGTATTTATTTTTCCTACACATATTATTTAATCTTTCTTAGGTTTATTAGATGTGGTAATATGAGGACATGTGGAAAAATACAACAACTACATGTGTCACTATCTCCCACACATGGGTAGTTGAGTTACACATCCTCTTTTGGCTTGTTGTGCCACCTCTCATAACCACTATTCTATTTTTACCTAGGTAGGTTATGGGGTAGTTGGGTTTCTTACCTTCTTCTAGCTTTATGTGCTACCTCTCTCATGTCTTCACTTAAAGAGGTTTAAAATATTTCCTCCACATTTCAGATTTGGGCTCTTAAAATTGAACAAATCTTGCCAGTGTGAGAAAAGGCATCGCATGTGTTCTCTCCTTGTTCACGCAAACAAGGATTGATCAAACTAAAAATGTACTTGCTTGATTTTGTGTATGTTTAAAGGGCCTGCCTTGGTGGTAAAAAGTACTCACCCCAAGGGAATGGCCCAAGCGGTAATGAGCATAAGCCAAGCTCTTATGAACCACTATACAAATTTGTAGTTGCAAGGAAAGTTTGCAATCAACAAAGTGATGCATGATTACTCTCCCCCAGTATCTTTATGATGTGTAAAGCCCTTGTTCTAAGGGTTGGAAGACCTCTTGAGGGATTTTATCATTATGTCCTTCCAACTAGATGCCCTTATTATGAACCCTTGTGTAGTAGCCAAAAATACCAATATTTGTTGGCATCAAGAGGTCGGACCTCTGAAGCCATCCCACATATTGGCAATTCTTTCTAGAGATGAAAAGTTCATCATGGGAGATTCATGAGAATTGAAGCTTGGCTGACCCATAGAAGTGAGTGTCGGGGAGCTAGTGTGATCAAGCTTATAATCATCTGCTCTGAATAAGTGCAGCTGGATTTATCCAAGTGGGAATTCAACAAATATTTTATTTTCCATCTTAGGGTTGTGCAATATTTGAGTCAGTTAAACACATTGGTTGGATCCAAAATCTTGAAAAAAAACATTCAACAAGGACATCAAATTTCAACCCTTTAGAAGAGGCAAATACCTTCAAAAAATACAAGTGCTACTACTTGTCCCTAGGTATTTCATCCTCAGAGGCTTTTAAGTATTTGGATTTATATCTAAATTTTCTTTCTAAATTCAACATTAGGGAACTATTGCAATGATTCTCTTGATTTCCATAATAATACCTAGTCCTTAGCAGTTTCTTAGCCAAGGTCATACCACTCGAATGTGATCTACAAATGCCACTATGTCCTCAGGATTAAGGCATTGTAATAGGGTTCCCTTGATACTCCTACGGTATAGGGTGTCTCCTAAGATGACAAAATGGGATGACTTTTTGAACAAAATTCTTTTAAGGTTTGGGGTGATATCAACGAGGAGGAATCCTATTCTCAAGTAGGTGTATATGTCATGATACCAAGGATCACTGGGACCAATGATTTCACACACAAATTCAAACTCTAGTACCTCAAAAGCTGGTACAAGAAGCTGCTCTACACAAAATTCTTCCTTAGAGACATTGTGTGGGATATCTAGTAGCGATCCGATTGTTGCCATAGCATATGTTGCTCTATTTTTTTCCCTTGGTATTTGCTCAAACATGATGTCAATAAAGAATTATTTGAGGCTTTCCACCAGTTTCTTGTATGGGATCAATTTTTCATCTTTTGTTTGGTATTCATCATTGACCTAGTTGATGATTAGGTGCAAGTCTCCATAGACCTTAAGTACCATGATCTACCATTGTACTACTATTATGAGTCCTATGACAAGAGCCTCATACTCTAAAATATTGTTTGTGCAAGGAAAAGATAGCTTTTATGACTTTGGTATGCAATCTCCTTGTGGTGTAATGAAGAAGATTCCCACTCCTGACCCATGTTGTGTGTAGGATCCATCAAAATACATTTTCCAGTGATATGTTGCACTTATGTTAAAGATTTATTCATCGAGGAACTCTAATATCAATGGGTTTTCTAAATATATTGGCACCTTTGCCAGTTGGTCTATAATTACTTGTCCTTTAATGGCCTTCTACTCTACATATTCAATGTCATGTTCTATCAGGATCATAACCCATTTAACTATTTTCCTTGTGAGTGTTGCTTTAGAAAGAAAATACTTGAGAGGATCTATCTTGGAAATGAGTTTTATCTAATGTGCTAGCATATAGTGTTTGAATTTCTATGCGGAAAACACGACTGCTAAGCAAGCCTTCTCAATGGATGTATAATTCATCTCAAGTCCTACAATGGTTCTACTGATGTAGTAAATAGCTCTCTCTTTCCTATTTTCATCATGTTGTGCTAAGAGAGTGCCAAGGGTTGCTGCTATTTCTGATATATACAAGATTAGTGACTTGCATGGAATTGGTGGCATGAGAACTGGTGATGTGAGCAAGTGGTCCTTGATTTTATTGAAATCCTAGTCAAATTTCTCATCCCATTTGTATGCTAACCCCTTGTGGAGTAGATGAGTATATGGGATAGCCTTATCTTCTAAGTGTGTTATAAACCGATGAATGTATTGGAGCCTTCCTTACAAACCCCTTAACTGCTTCAATGTTCTTGGTGCCTCCATCTCAAGAATTACTTTGACTTTGGTGGGGTCTATCTTGATTCCTCTCATAGATACAATGTACCCTAGGAGCTTTCCTAATTGCACACCAAAGACACACTTTTTTTATTGATCCTAGCCTTGTATTCTTCTAGCCTATCAAATATGGAGCTTAGAGTTGGTATGTGATCCTGAAGTTTCTTTGATTTAGACAATATGTCATCCATAGTTTTTTGAATCATGTCATAGAAGATCAATGTTATAGCTCTTTGATAGGTAGCTTCTACAATTTTCAGCCCAAATGGCATCATGTTCTAGCAATAAGTCCCCCATGGACATGTGAAAGTTGTTTTGTGTCGATCATCTTTGGCTATCATTATATGATTGTACCCTAAGAACCTATCCATTAATGATAGCATTTCATGTCCTGTTGTTTAATCTACAATCATGTTGATATTGGGAAGAGGGAAGTCATTCTTGGGGCATGCCTTGTTTAGGTCCTTAAAGTCAATGCAAATGTGGATGCCCCTAGTGGGCTTAGTGACTAGTATCAGGTTTAAAACCCATTCTAGATAATCAATTGGCTATATGAATCCAGCATCAAGGAGATTCTACACTTCAAGTTTGACCAGTAATGCTATTTGTGGATGCATCTTTCTTAGTTTTTGTTTTAATAGTTTTGCTTCTGGATAGACAGGTAGATGGTGAGCCACAACTTTTGGATCAAGACCAGGCATGTCAGCATAGGTCCATGTAAATTTTACCTTCCTTTCCCTCATAAATGCAACTAAAAGTCAATGTTATTTTGTTAATAGTAATTCTACATAGAATGTGATATGTGGTGTTTCCTTAGTCCCTATATTAACTAGATTTCACTTTTCTTCCAAGACCGTTGACTTCTCCTAATGAATAGCACTAAGGAGAATATTGAACCCCTCATCCTTTGGTGCCTCAAAGAGGTTTTCACCATTGGATACATCCTTTTTTTACTATTTTTGGGTTAGAGAGTGCCATAGTGTGGTTTTCACTCAAAGACCTAGATATTATTCTTAAATTTTCACTTTTGTGACTGAGGGATTCAATTGTTTCCCCATAATAGGCATGTCTTTCTAGCTCAATTTCAAATACTACTTTGTGATATCCACATAGTATCGTATTTTGCAATCCCATGAATTTTGAGAGAGCCTCATCATTTTTGAACATGTCTAAAATTGGTGGTCCACATTGGTCATAATAGATGGGTTGGGGATAGACTAACTTTAGCTCATTGGTATAGCTACTTAGTTCAAAAGATAGGGTACTAATCATGAGAAGAGAGGAATCTTTGAATAACATAGGTAGGTCAGTGAGAGGGTCCTCAAAAGGATAAGTAATCGATACAGGAACCAAGGGGGAAGCTTTGACTTTTTATCTAGGGCACGTTTGCCAAGTATGGTTATTTTTAGAGGGTTGCATCCAAGACCAAGATTCTTTATACACTTCTTAGGAATGATAGGTTCTAACAGGTCATTATCATTTTCCCCAAGCTTTTCATTTTTCTTATAGCCCCATCCTTGCATTAGCTGGATTCCTTTGTTGTTATTGTCCATGAGAAGATTAGGTGCATTCCTTTCATATTGATACAATAAGCTTGATATATCCCTTTCATCTACGTCTTCTTGACTTAGGTTCCCCCACTTTTTGAATCTAGAGTTGTCTACTTTGAAGGTTTGGGTTGATGTGTCAACTGGTTGAGGTTGTCCATGAGATCGAGGAAATTGAGGTAAGTCTCCTATTACAAAGGAATTCTTTTTCATTTTGTAATCCCCACACCCATCATCTTAGATAATGACTTTGATATCAAAGATGTTAGGAATGGAGGGTGTATTTGTCTCAGAAGTGGAGGCTAAGGTAGATGGGTCTACATATGGAGTCATAGGGCCTTCATCATTCTTTGGGACTTGAGGGATCTTGCAGTACTTGGCTTTCAGATTCTTGCAATAATGAAATAGTTTAGGATCACCATGGACTATGACCTCTTGATTTTGATAGGGAAACTTGATACATTGATGGAAGGTGGATGCGATAACTTGCATCCCATGACTCCATGGGTGCCCCAGGAGGATATTGTAAGATAGTTCTCGATCAAGGACTTGGCATCTAGTTTCCATGATAGTTGGCCCTAATTGAATAGGGAGTTGAATGGTGCCTTGAGAAACCTGTTGCTGATCATCATATGCCCTGATTGTGATACCTTTACCTTTTTCAATAACATCTTCATATAATCCCATACTTTTTATTAGCTTGAGAGTACAAATATTCAAGTCTACACCTCCATCCACAAAGACTCTTTTGACTTTATTCTTATGGACTAAGACATTGAGATGGAGTGTACAGTTATGAGATGGTTGCATTGGAAAGTCCTGATCAAAAAATGTTAGGAGATGTGGTGTGGTAATGTGCCCAACTATAGCCTGGAACTGGTCTATGTCAAGATCCATTAGGATGGAGGATGAAGCCAATGCTTCTTCTAGGATTTTCCTATGGGCGGGCAATATTTTTAGCAACTCCATGATGGAGATCTAGGTGGGGGTTCTTTTCAACTGATCCAAGGCATTATAGCCATCATAAATTGACTTTGGACTGGTAGAAGATGCTTTGGATTCTTTTGATGGTCCTAGAATGGTAAATTTTCCACCACATGTGGTGACTCCACAGTTGGCCTGAGATCTTTTGATACTAACAATAGTAACCCACTCATATAAGGGTGCAACAACATATAAGGACACAATCACATGGTCATAAACATGGTTCAAGTTATTATACTTTTTCTTACCATTTTTGTTCCCCTTATTTTAATTTGGCATTGAATTTGTGTATATCTTTAGATCTCGATTTCCTACAAGTTGTTCAACATTTAAGGTTCTATCACCGATGAGGTCCTAAATTAGATTCTTAAGTCACATGCAACTGGTTGTTGTGTGTCCCTTTATCTTGTGGAAACCATAGAGTTGTTTTTTGTCATACCATAATTGTTTAACTTGAGGCTCTTGATAATTGCCATAAACATGGATCTTGATGAGATTTTCCTGGACTAGCTATTGCATGACAAACTCAATTGGTTCCCCAAGTGGTGTGTATTTTCGTTGAGGGGAATACTTCCTTGGGGCTGGTCCTCCTTGATTGTTTAGGTTATTGACTACTTGGTTATTAGGTTGTTGCACAATGATGCGTTGGCTTGTGTGTTGTTTTGGTTGTTGACTTGCAGTTGTTGATATTATATGTGTTTTTCCTTGGGGTACTGATAACAACTTTGGCATCAACCACACCATCGTTAGTAACATTTTTGTTCTTTGCCCATGTGTGAGCTTTTTCATTGTAATTGGTTGATGGGAAATTATCTTGATAAGTAGGTGTCCCCACTAGTGTGATAAGGGCTCTTTTGATGTTGAGCACTTTGGGGATCAACTGGTCATATGTGGTGATCCATTGCATTTTCAAATGGAAGGACAAGGTTCCTTCAAGATTAGTGATGATAGTATAGATTTTTTGTTCTTCTGGAATAGTCCACTTGCTCCCGTTGGCCTTGGATTGCCATCATTGTAAGAAGGATGCAAATTTTTTCCCCTTAGCTTGTTTGAGAGAAGATAGTTCTTCTAGACTCATGTCCATGCCTATGTTGAATGCATAGTTTTGTATGAATGCATCCCCAATTTCTTGGAACTTTTTGATTCCATGAGGAAGGCGAGAGAGCCATTCCATTGTTGGTCTAGCCAAAGTATGAGGGAATAGTCACATTAGATAAGTGTTGTCATATGTAGCTTCCATATAGTGAACATGAAATTCCCTGATGTGATCTTCAAGATTATCAATCCCGCGATATTTGTCAAATTTAGGTATCTCAAACCCTTTTGGGAATGGAACCATCACAATGCTTCTGTCGAAAGGATAAGGACACAAATTCCCTTGGGGTTTCATTGTTTTCCCAAATTGTAGGTCTAGCACTTGTTGTGGGAGAAATTTGAATTGTGTAGACACATCATTTTGTGGATTGGGTGGCAGGATGAATGTGTTTTGAGGTGGTTTGATCTTTTGAGTGATGGGTGGGTTGATTTTTGTGCTCATGGGAGGTGGTTGCATACTTTTTTGTGCGACAAATGCTTGTTGGTATGCCTACAATTGTTGTTGTGCCAACAACACTTATTGTTGGTCTTGTTGTTGTTGTGCCAAAGATACCTATTATTGGTCTTGCTATTGTTGTGCCAACAATGCTTGTTGTTGTTGTGCAAACAATGCTTATTGTTGGGCTAGTAGTTGAGCTGCTTCTTGTTGTTCTTGGTATTGTTGCAAGAGCTTGCTGATAGGCTTTTTGTTGTGCTTGGTATTGTGCTTACACTTGAGCTTGGGATTGCTAGGCTTGTTGGGCAGCTTGTGTGGCTTGTGCAACTTGTGTGGCTTGTGTTGCTTGTGCAGCTTGGGTAGCTTAGGTAGCTTTTTGTTGTTACAATAAATCTTGAGCTTGCGCTTGAGTAGCTTGTTGTGCTTGTTATGCAACTTGCTATGCCTGTGCTTGTTAAGTAGCTTGTTATGCAGCTTGTGAGGCTTGTTGAGCTTGAAATTTTTGAAATACTTTTTGATAGGCTTGATGGGCAGCTTGTAGTGTGATGTTGTATTGGTTTACCATGTTTGGTTTTGATGGTGGAGATGGAGGATTTGGAATATTTGTACTCTCAAGCTAATAAAAATTATGGGATTCTTTGAAGATGTTATTGAAAAAGGAACAGGTATCACAATCGGGGCATATGATGATCAGGAACTAGTGTCTCAAGGCACCATTTAACTCCCTAAACCCTAAACCCCTTTCTCCCTAGTCTATGGATCAAAATCCATCCTTCCCACTGAGATTGAGCTCCCATCACTAAGAATATCATTGTAGAATCTCATAACTAATGAAGAATATTGGGTATTAGGGTATGTGTAGGATCATCATCGAAAAAATAGGCCCTTAAGTGGCAAAAAATTCAAAAAATTAGAGTTAGGACACTTGACGTAAAAATTTGAATAAGTTATCTATATTATTTAAAAAATATGTAAGAATAGAATCTATAGAAAATTGAATGTAGTTTCTAAATTACTAGGTTTATTTTAAAAATAATCTATTTGGTGAAAATTTGAAATTTTAATGCAGTAGTACTTAAATTTCAAGGAAAAATTAAGAAGTAGGTGTCTGTCTGACCACCCTAACCACAATAAAATGATAATATTTTTTTTATAATATTTTAGATATAAGTAGAGGACTCATGTCTCGATATGATGCATATTTTTTTGCAATTTTTTTCCAAGTAAATAATTAATTATGATTTTTTATTATAACTTTTAAATAATATAAAAACTCATATGTCTAACCACCTTAACTTGGTCAAAACTTCATGAAATTCTATTTTTTTTAATCCTATAGTATGCGAAGCATAGAATGTGACACATGTTTTGGATTCAAAAATTGTGATACCATTTGAAAGCTATAGATTTTTTTCAATCAGCCTATCAATTAGGACTTCATTCATAATTCAAATAGAAAATGAATAATAATTATTTATTAAATTCAAAGTAAAGCATAATTTACGCCAGTATTGGCATGGTGTGATGGTTTATAGGTGGCATTGGTGTTCTTACCACCAAGGTTCAAACCCCATTAGGGTGGTATTGTTGAATGATTGTATTCTAGTTCATAGCTCCAGTCAAAAACTTTTACCCCTTGAATAAAAAAAAAGTAAAGCATAAGTTATATTGGTGGAACACTGAGAATCTCCTCTAAAAACCCTTTTGTTTCATCAATTTTAGGTAAAAAAATGTCCTCAACCGCATACTCTTCATATCGCCACTTTTTTCCCATCATGATCCTACACATACCCATCACGGTTGAACGAGCTAGAACTACTAGATGAGCGATGCATGGATGCCTTAAACCATTTGCATGTCTACAAAAATATTCTCAAGCAAAGCTACAATAAGAAGATTAGGAGTTTGACCTTTCAATTTGAAGAGCTCATATTGAAGGAGAATTAGAAGAATGTACTAAATCCAGACAACAAGGGAAAATTTGAACCCAATTGGTTGGGACCCTTCATCTTCACAGCAAAATACAAATGGGTGAAGCCACAATAGTGGTTTACAATTTGATGGAGGAAGGAAAAATGAGAAAAAATTACCCCATGGCAAAAAAGTGATTTTGGGGGTTTGTACAAACCTAGAAGTTTGACCAAACCAAAAATGGGTTCGCTCAAACTCGGGTTCGAGCAAACCCCTTAAACTTTTTTTCTGCCAAAAAAGAAAAAAATTGCATATGAAAGGGGTTTGAATGAACCCCGGCTCGAATGAACCCCTATAGGTTTGCTCGAACCCCTAGGGGTTTGTACAAACCCCCTAAATCCTCATCACCTCCCTCAGACACAAAAAACCTAAATTTTGGCAATTTGGAGCTTGGGTTGAGGATGAAAATGGAGGAATCTTCACAAACCCAACTAGAATCAAGTGGTCCTTAGAACAAGCTATCCAACGAATATAATTTTAATATGTTTTGGTTTTATTATGTAATTTTTTTTTAGTTTTATTAAACATAGGTTTTTCATCGAAAATGAAGGTCTTTGTTCTGCACATATGGAGAAATAGCAGATTATCAAAAAAAATTGAAGAAGATGAGTGCACCAAATATTGAAGTCCTTGATCCAACAAAAAAAAATTGAATTTTGATATATACAAAAAAAGTTACATGTTATACAGTCGTGCTATGTGTGAATTGTAATTGGTTTGACTTCAAAACTTGATTAAAGAAAAAATATTCAATAAAAAAATATCTAACCAAGTGGAAGCACTAGATATCGGAGTTACAAATGTAAATTCAAAAAAATTACAATTTTATCCTTAATGGAAAAAAAATTTATGCGTTATACAATATGCATCACTTTTTAAAAATGTTGTCTTTTGAAAAAAACCAGTTTTTGTGGGAGATGAAAAAAGAAGTGCAATATGACTCCAAAAATTTTGAAAAAAATATTTTTAGAATCTATAGAAAAAATGTGAAGAGACTCTAGTTTGCAGCATCTTCAAATTCCTCACGGTTTAGCTGCTATAGGTGCCTGAATGTGAAGATTTAGTTAAAAATAATAATTTCAATGTTCAATTTGGCCAAAAATTGTTAACCACTATTGTGGGATCACCCAAATCAAGAGCATATCAGCTATTTACACCCGAAGGTGAACCTCTATAGGATCCTCTCAATAGCTCCCATCTCAAAAAAAATTATGCCTAAGATTGAAGGGTATAAATAAAAAAAATACAAAAAAATCAAAAAATATAAAAATCCAAAAAAATCAGAAAAAGGATTGAAAACCATCCTCTAGTAAAAACCACTTTGGTGGCACTTTGGGAAAGTACCTTGGTGAAAACCTGGAAAATAGGCACCTCATGTAAATAAGCACTTTCCATCCACCATGATCTCTACCGACTTGTTCTGCATCATTCATCCAACACATTCCATTAATTCTTCTTACACCCATCCACATCTACATCATAGCTTGATCTTGTGTTTGTATCATGATCGCTCCTAGTACTACTTAGCACATTTGTAAGGTTAGTTTGTCCTACCTATATCAGGTTCAATCACACCACGTTGGGGGCATGTTCTTATACCTACCTTGGATCATATTTGTGTATATTATTGAAGTCTTCCTTAAAATCGAAAAATCCAAAAACATTCATAAAATCAAAAAACCCAAAAACATTCAAAACATATCAAAATCCAAAAAATAGGTCAAAAAGGTCAGTAAAAGTCAAAAATAGAGTCGCCTTGTCGAACTACGGGTCTCTGAGCTCTAAACGTAAGCAAGGCCATCATAGTTACTTTGTTTGGTCTATAGGGAAGGTATTTTGAATATGGATGAAACCACAATAATGGTTTACAATTTTATAGAGGAAGGAAATTCATATGTTTTTGATTTTCATACCAAAAGGGGTTTAGTCAAACTCATATGGTTCGAACAAACCTATTGAATGGTTCGGTCAAACCATTTGGTTCAACCGAAACATAGGTTCGTTCGAACCTTTTGAAAATAAACGAAAATAATAATATTTTAAGGGGTTCAATTGAACCCCTGTTTGACTGAACCCTTTGAATTAGGGCTTTTAAAAAAAATCCATAAGTCTCTATCAAAATGAACATTCTCTATGAAAGTTGTGTGTGGCAGCGAACGAACGTGACTGTGGAACCGAACACGATAAACGACAAGTGTGTGGACCACCATATCAATGTGCACCTAGTTCTTCCACCTTTGAAGGTTTGAACGAGGTTGGTTTTTTTGTTCCACAGTCTATCTATTGATTAAAAATTGCATTTGTTTGAAGATTTCAAACTTCAAATGGATTATATAAAACCAAATTCCATGAAACAAAAAATTGTGTTTTAAAATCAATATAAACCCTATTTCAAAGCTCCCATTTTGGATCATGGCTCAAGTGAAGGTGGCTTTATAGCTATGAATTCATTTGCTTGAAAGTTTCTAAAACCTTTTAAATAATACATATTTACAACTATGAATGGAATTTGCATGAAACTTTCTAAAACCTAAGTTTAAACAATACAAATTTTTGAAAATTTGGATTTACAGCTCCCAATTGCATTTGCTTGAAAGTTTCTAAATCCTTTTAAACAAACCCATTTTGCAATAAAATTTGGATTTACAGCTGCCAATTGCATTTTCTTGAAAGTTTCTAAAATGTTTTAAACAAACCCATTTTGTAAAATTTGTCTTTACAACTGCTAATTGCAAGTTTCTAAAGCCTTTTAAACAATACCCATTTTGTAAAATTTGGATTTAGAACTATTAATTACATTTTCTTGAAATTTTCCAAAGCCTTTTAAACAAACCCATTTTGCAAAATTTGGGTTTACAGCTACCTTTTAAACTTCACTCTTCTCAAGATAAGGTAAGTTTTAACTTATAAAATGTGGTAACTCAGATATTTTCCTCACAAAAATATCTCTCCAAATTTAAATCCATCCAAAAAAATACAAATTCATAACTAAATTTAACTCAAAAAGTGGACCATCTATGACCTATAAACTTCTTAAGGATCTCATGAAACTACTTAACTCATATAGGTAACATGAGCTAAAGGTTTCATTTTATGATTGATGTTGAAAAAAACTTGCATAACATTAAAAATTTATTAAAAAAATATATCTTGCAAAATATCATGAAATCCTATTAAAAAATCATAAGTATGCATGCCCAATTCAAATAACTAAATTTAAAGTACTAAATTACTAAATTATCAAGGAATTGTTTTTTCTTACTAACTAAGAAATGAAACATTGAAAGGTAATTTAATGAAATGCTTATTCTTACTAGCTAAGAAATAGAATTAGCAAGTGAAGTTTCTTGATTTGACCATGTAAGTATGAAGGAAAAATACTGATGTAATCAAAATATAGAAACTTCAAAATAATATTATGAACTATGATAAGAAATGGAATGTTGAAAAGAGGTTATTATATGAAATCAAGTACATAGTAATAATCCATAACTAAGCTATCATGATAAATAACATTTATACTTTTTATTTTATTTTATGCTCAAAACCTTGGAAAAGAAATTAATACAATAAAAGAAGACCTAGAGAACTTGGAATTATTTGGATAGTTAAAAAACCTACAGGTTAAAAAAATACCTTGAATATCAATATTTTGGGATAAAAATTCACACATGCAACAAGATAAATACTACTTGAAGTACTTATCTATAATATATCAACTCATTCTCCTTCTATTGGGTGAGTGTAAACTCCTTTAGAAGAATAAAATCCATAAAGATCTCATGAAATTACTTAACTCGTATAAGTAACATGAGCTAAAGGTTTCCCAGGGTAAATGGAGGAGGATTAGGAGTAAGTTCATATATATCTATTACTTATTTTGCAATCCAATATATTGGTTGGAGAGGTTGCATTTGAATAGAAGGAGTGAAGATAAGACCTCTATTAAAATAATACTCGCCATCTTCTCTATTCTTAGGATTTTGGAGCTTATCAAAATATCCTTTGTCGATCTCAACCAATATTTGCTTCAACTTCCAAATCATCCACACAATCCTCCCTGAAATATTCAATATGTGAAACATAATTATGAGGAAGATACAAATAATCTTTGACACAACTTTTTGTATCAAAGGATAATATGGTTCTATAAATTTAAACTATTTCCAATTTTGAAATCAAAATACAATAAATAATCTATTTAATCGAGCAATAATCGTAATTTTAAGGCAAACATAAATTACTTAAATCTTTTTAAGGTCTCTCATTATATTAAACTACTTACTCTAACTTAAATTTAAAAAAGAACATTAAAATCCACAAAACGAATTTCAAAGGTCCATAATAAATTATTACAATGATATTATTTAAAAATCTAATGTAATGAACATGTTATAGTAATAAATATTCAAATTTTAAATCTATGAAAATATATAACCAAATGATCCTTAGTAAATTCATATATCATTTGTGATGAGAATGTTGAATATTATAATTTTTTAGGTCAATCTTTAGGCACTAATTCACCATTGTTAAAATGATCCTTAGTTTATTCATTGTTTTTTTCATGGTTATAATTTTTTACAATTTCTATTAAACCAATTTCAAAATAATGGTATAGATTAAGATTCTTGTCTTTATCCTACATTTTGGTCATGCTTGATTCTAGATTTATTATCATAATTAGAAGTTGTGTAAATTGTTATTATATATTTTTTAACATATATAAAATGTATGGTTGGACTAGTGAGATATTTATAACAAGTATGCAATATGAAGTCAAACTTTATTAGATTTGATTCTTAATAAATTAGTTTTAACAATTCAATTTATAGCTTTATGCAATCTATAATTTTAAATAGTTTGATGGTATCTAAACTTTACATGTATAAAAATATGATAAATGTGTGACTATTTTGCTTTCCAATCTATAATTTTTTTTATGTTCTTGGCTATATAATTGAGATAATTCACTCATAATGTTATGGTAAAATTCATCCCCATACATGGAGGATTTTATATTATATTCCATTAAATTCATCCTCTTTATGAGATTCTTAGGGAATATTGATATTCTAGTGTGAATTATTAATTTTAGACATATCTTAACTAGATGAATTTAGGTTCAATGAAGGAAATAGAACCTTTTTTTTCCACAAGTACATCATCCTATTTTGAAGTCCATTTATGTTAACAACTATTAAATTAGATATTTTTATCCCTAATTATTTTCAAATAATTTTACACTAATATTTGTTTTCTTATTCTTTCTTTCATTGTTTCATTTAAAATTTGAACCATTTAAGGATGCTATGTTATAGATTATAGTTGTCTTCCAATTCTTTTTAAATTGTTCAACCCTCTCATGGTCTAAATAATTTTACATTCAACAACCATTTCTAAAGTACATTATATACCCAACCTCTTCCCCTATTTAACACACTGATAGACCTTGTTACTAATTTCATTCAAAGAGGTGGAAAAACCAATCTTAGAGGGATCCTCATCCATAGGAGAGAGAAGGGAGCCATCAATTTAGGCTCTAGTACTATTGTAGAAATAGTAGAACTAGAAGCTAGAATCCTAACAATGATAGCCAAGTTGGATAATGCACAAGTTTTTGTTTTCAAGGGATTGGGGAACACTTATTGGATGGGTATTATTTCCCCTTCACCACATTTTGATTAGGATTAAGAATTGAAATAATAAAATTCTCAAATCAATATAAGAAAAAAAAAATCCCTTAGTGGAGGGGAGCTCATTTTTTTCTCATGTGCAACTCTAATAATAGATTTCTTAAATTACATGAGTAAATGAAAAGGGAAGCTAACAAGTCACATGCATCTAAGATTATTTATAGGATAAAAGTTATAGGCTAAACAACATGTATAGTTTCCTTCTAGGATGAAATAAATAATCAAGTAGGAACATTTATATACTTGTGATGAAATCATCTATATTTTCCTTCCTCTTGTATTTACTTTCTTTATGAGACTTCAAGCCCTTCATGGATAAACCACTTGTAGTAGCTCAATATCTTCCTCAATGGCTTTAAAGGTTAACCTTCTTACTTTTTAACCAAAAATTTAATAACATTCAATTTTGTGTAATTTATGTCCACTATTATCATTTTTGTAAGAATTGGCTATGAAGGTAGCCACCCAAGATCTAGAGGCCTGATAGAAAGCACAAGCAAAAGAGAGATAGAAACAAGATAACAAGAATAAACTATATTCTGTCAATAATGCAAATAGAATATGTTGGCAAAAAGTACATAGGAGACCCCTTGGTTATATAGCCAAGGTGAGAACATAGAAGGGCATAATATTATGACAAGTGTTGTAATCTTATGACATAAGACAACTATGAAAAGCTATCACTCCACCTAAGATGGAGAGATAATCACATGATGTGTCCACAAAAGGTGGAGGTGATGAGGTAATGACATGTCAAGTCCACCAAAAGTGGAAAATCTCCAACAACCTCCTATGTGGTCCCTAAGTAAACTTAACTAAGGTGTAATCATGACCTAGGACAAGGTACACCACATTTAATTACACCAACACCCCCCCTTAAGTGTAACTTAGGGAGAATGTACACAAATGCAAACAATGCAAGATGGGTCCCCACTACTAGGCCATGTTAGGTACCCATGTACAAATGTAATGCAATCTCTCACAACTAGAGTAAAGGAGAAAACCACGTGGGACAAAACTCCTCCCCAAAAGAGAGAAACAAAATAAGAAGCATGCTCTAGGAAGGATAAAACCTCAAGTGAGGAAAAATTCCCCCCCATAAGAAGAATGAAGATATTCTATGCAACCCCCCCTCAATGGAGAGTCACTGCTCAAATGTCACAATGTCAAGAGTCTCTAAATCTTAGCTAAAGAAGGAGACAAAGAAGAATAATGTGAGGAATGATGTAGAGTGGACCAAGGATGATGATGAGTCCTCCAAATGTTGTTCCAAAAGAAATGTCAAATTATGCAAAGAACTGATGGAAAGAATCAGGTACAACTGTAGAAGTTGCCACATAACTAGTGACTGAGTTGAATTTCTCAACTTAAGAATAACTGTAGAACCTGTCAATGAAGAACTATAGAAGAATCCACATTGCAACAAGAATAAGGTCGAAACCAAGAAGAAAACTGTGTGAGCATCAACTGAATGCCCATCAATAGTAGATTGGTACAATCCATGTCTCACTGGAGCCATACACAAGTTGTACAATCCAAGTCTCACTGGAGCCATGCACCAAGTCTCTAGATGTAGAACCAAACTTCTGAAGACAGGTAGAGTGCTTCCAAAATAGGAGTCTATATGGTGATTAGTCCATCTCACCGAAATGCATGGGTAACCAGCTGCTACATTCGCTAAGTAGATATGAACTAACACTAGATACATAGATCAATCCAAAGAATCATATAGAACATGACATAATACACTGAAATAGAAGATTGTGGCACTTTATTTTAGTGCAATTACAACATTAGAAAGAGGAGAACTACAACAATCATGATGCAAATTTGTAAATGTTGATGAAGAAGCCAACCAAAAGTGCCTCGAAGCAGAAGACCGTGAAGAAAGCCCTCCAGGTGGATGTCTGTAAGAGCAACTAACCCCTGTTGACTATTGATTAGAGGAACAAATGGTCCAAGACAAGGCTCCATTGGGAGGCAAAATAATTTTCCAGGTTTGCTTATTATTGCATGATTTGTTTTTAAAAAAAAACTTAATTAAAAAGTTTAATTTAAAAACTTATTAAAGCAAAAAACTTTATTATAAAATGTAAGAATTGGCTATGAAGGTAGCCACCCAAGATCGAGAGGCCTAATAGAAATCACAAGAAAAAGAGAGATAGAAAAAAGATAACAAGAATAAACTGTATTCTATCAATAATGCAAATAGAATATGTTGGACAAAAGTACATAAGAGACCCCTTGGTTATATAGCCAAGGTGAGAACATAGAAGGGCATAAGATTATGACAAGTGTTGTAATCTTATGATATGAGACAACTATGAAAAACTCTCACTCCACCTAAGATGGAGAGATAATCACATGATGTGTCCACAAAAGGTGGAGGTGATGAGGTAATGACATGTCAAGTCCACCAAAAGTGGAAAATCTCCAACAACCTCCTATGTGGCCCCTAAGTAAACTTAACTAAGGTGTAATCATGATCTAGGACAAGGTACAACACATTTAATTACACCAACAATTTTAATTCAAAATAATGTAAGAAATTTATATATTTATTTAAAAATTAAAAATTTCTAAAATAATAGTTTTAAATTAATTGAAAACATGGTTGGACCCCTCTAATTTTGTGGAACTATTTCTTAAAATCTATTTTAGTTGAATTTATATAATAGACAAAGGAAGCAACATATGGCATTAAGACCTTCCTTGATGGTCTTTAAACTTTAGGAAATTTTTAATTTCATTCGTAGGTCTTGAGGTATTTTAAACAAAAGTTGTGTTTGGAAAAAGGTATTTGGTAGAAACTCCAAAAAAAAATAATGTTATATGTTTATACTATTAACACATAAAATTTTGGGCCTTAAAATAGCCACATCATCCCCATATTTTAATACAAATGAGACATTGAGGCTTTATGTCACGTATAATAGATCTACAATTATTTGATATAGCTCCATTTAGATCAATTCATATATCCTAATTTCTATCAAATTGAATAGGGTGTCAATTTCAATAATTACACAATGAAGCACATACAATTTTTCATTTGCTAGTAGAGGGAACTATCTTATTATGCCATTAAAATAAAATATAGTTCCTCAATACTTTTCATCTTTATTTTCCATCATTACATTGAACCTTATAAGGGACATCTTCATTGGTAATCATCTAATGCATAAAGACAAATAATGTTAAACAATAGCCAGGCTAATTTTATAAATAACTTAAAATAATTTATAACTTGGGTAAACACTAGTGTCAATCGCATAATCTATCATATACTTATCAATCAAATTTCATATCATGTCTATTATTCTAATGATTAGCTTCCAAATAAAAGAATCCTTCTAAATAAATTAAAGTGCTCAATTATGGTTACATGTTACCAATTTTACTTCTTGCAAAATAATATAATCAATAGGCTTGAATTAGAAATTATATTTACAAGCTTATCATTTGTCTCATTTTCTTCTCTTATTTGTGCCTTCAATAATGACTAGATTGATTTTACATGACCACCAATGTTAAGTAATGATGCTTTGTGTGCAATCTAGTAATTTAAATTTTAGAACTATTTTAGATTATGTTTTAAATTTAAATTTTAGAATTGTTTTAGATTGTGTTTTGTGTACAATCTAGTAATTTGAATGTTTTGAAATTATTAAAAACTATGATAGATGTTGAATGTTTTTTTGTTAATGCTATGAAAATATTATTGAGTAGATGAATTAGTAGAACTATTTTATATTTGTATTCCTTTTATCTATATATATTATTTACCAAGGTCTCATTGCTCCTTTAGGTGTACATACATATATATAACATGGAAAATGTAGATCATGTTCCACCTCCAAATTCTTCATTTGCAAATACCACTAATGAGATTAAGAAATTGAGAGATTCATTAGCACATGGTGCAAACCCAAGGATATATTCTGAACCATGCATGTCAATATTACATAGTTTAGAAAAACTAAGAGATGAACTTGAGAGGACTAGTGCATTTCCCCTAGATAGAGTAGCAGCTATTATTTTCCGCATGCAGGAAGAAGTACATGGTGATGTTCCCCTTAAAAAAATATCGGATATTTTCCTTTTTATCAAAATATGTGTAAGGTTACGGGATACCAAGTCACTAAATGTGTTGATCATGCTATGGCTGAATTGATCTACCCACAATTTCTTGCAGCACATGGTCAATACCCAAACAGTGACTAGATTCCATTATATTTTGTTCAATAGTTGTATGTTGAGGTCCATTTAGGCCTCAATGTCAACTACCTGGACATTCCACCATATGTTGGTCAGGGGCGTGGTAGGATTTCCAATAGGCCCACCTATCATTGAGCAGATATACCAACCCCAGTGTTTAGGGAATTGGTTGGCGAGAGGTCTCCTGCTCTCACCCCAGCTTTGGCCCCATACCAAATGAGGTTGTCGTTGCTTCCTAAAAGGAAGCAATTAACACTATGGGTGACATTGCGGCTGCCACCACTAGGATATCTGTTGATGGTGTAGGTCAGTATTTGATATCTAGATGTTCCTGATCCATGCCATTTTCAACATAGTGGACCACCATGGATCCTTTTATAGTGGTTGGCATCCCTACTCCCACACAACTCGATACACTTATAGAAGATATGGCACACAGGACTCTGCATTGTTTGGCTGAGGACCTGTCGGAGGCATATGCCCACATTGCATCAAAATATGGGATTAGTATAGAGCTTGTCAAAGAGCGTTTGGCACATGGATTCCGTTCAGCTCCAAGATCCCATCACTCTCAACCAAACACTAGTTGTGTCAAGATCCACCTATAGTTCATTCAACAGTTGCATGGACTATGGGTTTTACTGAGATGTTGATTGGTTCTAGTTCATAATCATCAATGCCATCTCACCTTCATAGTCCTCTACATTCATCATTTATGGCATGACATGGGATAGATCAGATGGATGCAAGTGTTGATTCGTCGCTTGACCATTTGGTGCATATGGTGGAGGCGACCATTTCAGAGGACTTAGGTCATCCGATGTCAGATGATGTGCAAGTATGTGTGCATGTGCATGTTTTAATTCTTTTTTAATTTTTGTTTTAACTAGATATTCATGTACTGATATATATGTATATATATTGTTACAGGTGGGCATACCTCATGTCTCTCCTAGCCTTGGTCCAGATCATGTACATAATCGATGTGACTTTGTGGATGAATCTACTACCTATGGACATGTGAGTTTTAAATTTTTATATATACACGTGTTTATGTACATGCATATGTATGCGTAGATCTAGATAGATATTGAAAAATACAAGTACATTTAAATATAATTTTCATAAAATTTATTTAATATAAATTATATTTATTTAACACATTTTGTACATAATTTTATTTGCAGGGCTCAGCAAAAGGACCGTTCTCATTCAAATGGTCATTCAACTAGGAGTCGACATTCATATTAGGCCCTGTACACTAGATTTATGATCTTTACTACATTTATTTACTTATATGATGATCTTTAGTATTCAATAGTTGATGATCTCTAACTTACATTTGCTTATATGATATACATACATTTTCTTATTTGATGATTTTTAGTATTCTACATTTGATGATCTCTAATTTACATTTTCTTATATGATATGTACATACATTTTCTTATATTCAATATATACATACATTTTCCTCTTTGCTTATAACATGTGTTATGTTTATACATTGAATCTCTTTACATGTATGTACATGTGTTTGCTTATGGTTACATGTTTACATGATATATGTATGCATTTCCTTTAAATATTTAATATACATACATGTTTGCTTATTTGATGATTTCTTACAACTTACATTTCCGTATACATGATATACATTTGATCTCTAGTAGAATTTTAGGAAATCAATGCCACTTTATAATTAAGTTCATTCATGTTGATCACAATAAATATTTTTTAAAAATGACTTAAGCAACATGAACCATTGAGGAGTTGAGAAAAAATATAATCTTTTTGACAACTTGAAATTCAATTCAAATTATACCTCTATTATACACTTTTGACAAGCAACTTGAAATTCA
Organism: Sequoia sempervirens; assembly: GCA_007258455.2. Lineage (NCBI taxonomy): Eukaryota > Viridiplantae > Streptophyta > Pinopsida > Cupressales > Cupressaceae > Sequoia > Sequoia sempervirens. The sequence goes on from VDFB02271358.1 coordinate 605,304,833, forward strand.
ATTCAAATATAATTACAAAAATTCAATTCAAATTATACCTCTATTATACATTTTTGACAAGTAACTTGAAATTCAATTCAAATATAATTAAGAAAATTCAATTCAAATTATACCTCTATTATACATTTTTGAAAAGTAACAAAATTCTAAAATTACTAGATATGTTGTGCATAACTATGCATTAAATAATAACAAACTCCACAATGAAATAACTTGTTTGTTTACCACTTGATTCATTTAAACTAGGATCTAGTTATTCCATGTACACTAGAATAATTTTTTTCCCATCCCATATGCATATAAATAGAAGCTTATTTTTCACTATTCTGGATATCAAATTGCAAGATTAATTCGCATTTATATCACTTGGAGCATAGATTATGGAGAAGAGGTTTTTGCACATTTATCAAGGAGGCAAATATTGGAGAGACAACTTTTCATTTTTATCAATCAAGGAAAAATTTGGAGGATAATTTAACTAAGTTGGTAGAGGAATTTTTTTGAGTCATCTTTAAAAGTTGAAGAAGAAAATGGGAGAACAAAGAAAAGAAAAAATGTGTCTCAATGAAAATTTTCAAAAGAGGCGTGAACACAACTTGGAAAATTATCATAGAAAGAAACAAGGTGCATGCTTGTTTCTTCTCTCTCTCTCTCTCAAGTGTGTGTTTAGGACTTTTATTAACACCTCAATTTGTTTTGCTTATAAATATATTTCCAATAGTCATCTTGCATAGACATTACCTAAATTCTTTATCATCTATTTCCAATTGCCTTTTTTCCATAGAATTCTTAAGTTCAAGAATCTTTTATTTTATTTGTTTCAAATCCACTTAGATAACTCAAAGTCTCTCACTTTCTTTGCTTGCATGTAAATTCAAATAGTTCAAGCAGGAATTTCTCAAGCTAGAGTCGATCCAAATCTAGATATTGGATCAAATGAATCCACTGAAGAACACATGGACCTTGAAGTTAGGGACGAGACCCAAGTTCAAACAATGCCTATTGGAGAGGGGTCAAGATCACTTCCTTCTACTGGTATGGATGAGCATATAAAACCAGGAAATTTTTTTTCTCAATTATAGCATCATGTCTTATCACTCTGTTTGCTTGCATACATAAACTTCACTTATATAGCATCATCTCTCACTTTTGTTTGTAAAATATTTTGTGACATGTAGGAAGGGCTCAACAAGCAGGAAGTTCTCATGCTCAAGTCAAGGAAAATCTAGACATTGGATCAAATGAATCTGCTGAAGAACACATGGACCTTGAAGATAGGGAGGAGGTCCAAATTCAAACAATACATGTTGGAGAGGGGTCAGGATCACTTCCTCCTACTGGTATGGATTAGCATATAAAACTAGCTGAAAAGGTGAGGAATTAAATTTCTCCTAGAAATTTAGATCATTTACTTGAAATGGATATGGAGAAGCTGAAATGTTATGCCAACCAACCTTATAATAAGAGAAAGAGGTCAATGACTAAATCTATAAATGGAATAATCAATCATCTTGATACACTTGAAAAAAACCCAATTGTTATCACATTTACTTCTTCGTGATGAGCTGAAAGAGTCATTACAATTGTTGGGTGTACATTCGACATCAAATAAGAAGAAACACATGGGATTACGAAAGGATATTGCTCAAAATGTTAAAAAGGGTTTAGATTCCATTGGGAAAGGATCTCAATTAGTGGTTAAGGCCACTACAAGAAGGGTGATGTTGACATCTATTGTACATCAAGATATAGCAAGAATAAGAAAAATGTCTACACTTTCAGCTGAAATTGGTTATAGTAGAACCACATTAATAAAATATGAGAAAAAGAGAAAGTTTTTGGATGAGAGTTTAGAAGGAAATTGGAAAATTATGTGGAGAGCTCCCCATTCTGACAAGATTGAATATATTGTTAGGAACTTGGTCTCAGGTTTTTGGCATGATCAAACTTGTCCATCATCAAATACTAGAGATGTTATGAGACACAGGATTGGGCCTAGAATTTATGAAAATCATATCAAACATTGGCTATACATAGCACAATTTGAGATGTATATGAGGGTATGTGCAGGATCATCATGGAAAAAATAGGCCCTTAAGTGGCAAAAATTTAGAAAAATCAGAGTTAGGTAACTTGACTTTAAAAATTGAATAAGTTACCTATATTATTTCAAAAATATGTAAGAATAGAATTTGTAGCAAATTGAATTTAGTTTCTAAACTACTAGGTTTGTTTAAAAAAATAATAAATCTATTTGGTGAAAATTTGAAATTTCAATACAGTGGTACTTAAATTTCAGAGAAAAAACAAGTAGGTGGTTGTCTGACCACCTTAACCACAATAAAATGATAACAAATGTTTTTTTATAATATTTTAGATATAAGTAGAGGACTCGTGCCCCGATGTGATGCATATTTTTTTGTAATTTTTTTCCAAGAAAATAATTAATTATGATTTTTTATTACAACTTTTTTAAAAATATAAAAATCCATATGTCTAACCACCTTAACTTGGTCAAAAATTCATGAAATTCAATTTTTCTTTTTTTAATACTATAGTATGCGAAGCATAGAATGTGACACATGTTTTGGATTCAAAAAATGTGATATCGTTTGAAAGCTATAGATGTTTTTCAATCATCCTATCAATCAGGACTTTAGTCATAATTTGAATAGAAAATGAATAATAATTACTTGTTAAATTGAAATTAAAGAATAATTTATATTGGTGGAAAGCTAAGAATCTCCTTTTAAAACCCTTTTCGTTTTATCAATTTTGGGTAAAACAATAGTCGTCAGCCACATACCCATTATATTGCCACTTTTTGGCCCATCATAATCCTACACATACCCATGAACTTTTGTAATGCATATCCTCATGTATAAAGGTTGGGATAACAATGTTTCAAAGGTTAAATCCATATTATGTGAAGATAAACAAGTTTTTTGAAACTTTTTGTTGCCATTATCATATTGAATTTGATCTCTACTATTAGGTGTTTTGAAAGATGAGAGAAGAAAGATGTTGGTTTCAAAATGTACCTCCTAAACAAGCAAGTTTGTTCATAAAGTCTATATTATGTGATCATGAAAATGGACCTCAAATAAACTGCATAAAAGGAATTTGTGAGACATGTGGAAATTTGGCTAAATTTCCTTTAAGAATTGAGGATACTGACCTAACAAAGACAGTAAATTGCAAGAGGTAAGTACCATTTTTAGAGAGTTTATTTGTTTCAATTTGATTAGATTGTTATTGAATTCTCTTTAATGTAATGTTACATTGATTGTGTGGTTTATTACTTATTCACATATTTTACTCACACAAGTACAAGTATATAAAGTTGTAAACAATTTTGGGAAAGAATCCATAAGGTTGAACTCTATAGAAGAGGAGACTCCCATTGGAAAATTTATGGAAGGTTTTCAAAAATTGATACGACCATACATACAACATTCCTTTTTTGCTAAGTGGCAAGCACAACAATTCCAAACATTGAGAGATACTTTCCCATGTGGAATAGTTCTATCAGTAGTTGACTTTGTAGAAAATTACTCCTTCGTATATCAAAAGGAGATTCAATCAGAGTATTACTTTTCAAAGCAGATCACTATTATGGTTCATGTGTGTTATCGACATGCACAATCAAAAATGAAGAACGAGACATTAAGAAAGAATATCACTTTTATATTAGTGATGATAAAGAGCATGACACACTTGTTTTCCAACATTGCTTTACAATATTTTTTGAGAATTTGAGAAGCAGGGGTGTAAATTTTGAAAATCATTTTGTATGGTCAAATGGATGTGCAGCACAATTCAAATCTTCACGGCCATTCTATGCACTTTGTAGATATCATAAAATCTACAAAATACCACATGTTTGGAGTTTTTTTTAGAGTGGGCATGGAAAGGGTGAGCATCATGGAGTAGAAGCTTGCATCAAACGAGCTTTAAGAAAACATCAAATGAGTTATCTAGAAGATCATATAGATAATACACATGATGTTGTTGAATGGTGCAAGAAACACTTTGCATCAAATGTGGTCGAAAAATCTTCAAGAACAAACCAACACATTCTGCATAGAGTATTTTGGGAGATATTGGGTATGTATAAATTACATTAAATTAAAAATTTAAATTTAAAATATATATATATGTATACATATTTGTTCACATAAGTTTGTTGTTGTACATGTATCTAGGTGTGGATACAAGATCAATGCATGGATGCAAGAGGGTAGAAAAAAAAAAGTTCTTTGCATTGTATTAGGAGTTTAGATAGTCACCATGGATGGACATTAGACACAAGGGATTACTCTTGTTTTTGCACTAAGTGCATTGCGGGAAACTCTGATCATGCACACAACAATCAAGAACTTGGATATGTTGATAAATGGGATACAGTACCACTAATTGTTTCAAAAACATATGATGAAAACGAGGAAGAAAGATTTGAAGACATTCCTTTGATTTCATTTGATTATGGCCATATTTCAGGATTGGTTAGAAAAGCTACATGTGTAAGTTTTCAATAATTTAAATATTATATATATCTAGTTAATGATCTTTAGAGACATTTCTAAATTTTTAAGAACTCTTTTGTGTAAATTTAGTGTACAAGAGATGTTTTTGTAGTCATAGCAGAGCCTAGAAACATCAAAGGTGTTAGCTATTATTTATTGTGTTGCACAAAAGAGAGGAATAAACTAACACAACCTGAAACAAGTGATGGAATGTCATTTCCCATAGGTGAGTTTGAATTTAAAATTTTATATACATTGTGTTCACATGTGCACATTACATTATAAAAATTAAATATATATTATACAAACCTTGAGCACGAAAATGTTGCACACATTCATATGTCTTACCTTAGGTTCATGTTTACCTTGTAGGTTTTATTGTAGTGGAAAGGACATATCTAAAACAAGTCAAAGTTGTTCAGCATGGGATTCATTTTGTTGACTATCAACCTGATAACAAGGTATATCAATATAGTCACTTAATAATTGCTACCACCCTACATCTTCATGCAATTCCACATGCACATGGCTGAAGAAAATGGAGATTAGATAGTGATGATCATCCAAAAATTCTACATGTTATTGAAGAGCGGGTTGAACCAGAATCTTTGACTTAGATTATATCCATGGTTTTCAATTTCACTTGTAACCCTATACATGTTCAAGTGAGAGCTTATAGTAACTTGTACATAGTTGTAAATGATTTTGTGTACATTAAAATTATATGTACATATTTGTTCCATGGAAAATTATTAAGTTCAAGAATCTTTGATAGCATGATCTCTCACTTTTTTTGGTTGCATGTAAACCCATATATATGCTTTCAATCCTTATTTGAAATGTAGTGAATTTTTTTAAAATCATTTTGCCTAAATTACAATTATATACAAGTTATATTTGTTTCATGGAATTCTTAAGTTAAAGAATCTTATATACAATTATATACAACCTATATAATTTGTTCCATTAAATTGTTCCATAGGAAATTATGTAAATTTTAAAATTAAGTATTGTCTAATTATAAAATTATTGTACACATATATAAAACATATTAAATCAATGCAAATAAAAAATAAACCCTAAACCCTTGTACCCCCTACCCTCTATCTCTCTCCCACTCCCCCCCTCTCTCTCTTGAAAGACTCTCCCTGCTACCCACTCTCCCTCCCTCTCCTCTACCCTTAACCCTTAAACCCTAGTACCCCCTACCCTTTATCTCTCTCCCAATCCCCCTCTCTCTCAAGTCTCTCCTCCTACCTCTCCCTCTCTCCTCTACCCTTAACCCTTAAACCCTAAGCCCTTGTACACCCCCTACCCTTTATCTCTCTCCCACTCTCTCTCTCAAGTCTCTACCTCCTACCCCCTCTCCCTCTCTCCCCTCTACCCTTAACCCTTAAACCCTAAACCCTTGTACCCCTTACCCTTTATCTCTCTCCCACTCCACTCTCTCTCTCAAGTCTCTCCCTCCTACCCCCTCTCTCTCTCCCCTCTACTATTAAACCTTAAACCCTAGTACCCCCTACCCTTTATCTCTCTCCACTCCCCCTCTCTCTCAATTCTCTCCCTCCCAACCCCTCTCCCTCTCTCCCCTCTACCCTTAACTCTTAAACCCTTGTAACTCCTACCCTTTATCTCTCTCCCACTCCCCCTCTCTCTCTCAAGTCTCTCCATCCTGCCCCTCTCCTCTCTCCCCTCTACTCTTAACCCTTAAACCCTAAGGCCTTGTGCCCCTACCCTTTATCTCTCTCCCACCCCCTCTCTCTCAAGTCTCTCCCTCCTACCCCCTCTCCCTCTCTCCCCTCTACCCTTAACCCTTAAACCCTAAACCCTTGTATCCCCTACCCTTTATCTCTTTCCCACTCCCACCTCTCTCTCTCAAGTCTCTCCCTCCTACCCTTGCACTCCCTTTCTCTCCCACTCCCTCCATATCTCTCTCTCTCAATTCAATGATATGGGCCTTCTGTAAAATTTTCCAGCCATACCTGCCATTCTCTCCATCTGAAAAAATCCATGCATTCCCATTAAAAAAGAAGAAGAATAGTTAAAGAATACCCATAAGCACAAAGCTAATGAATCTTCAACTTCATTGCTCAAGTGATTTAAAGCATCATAATAAAATAACCTCCCGGGTCTCTAAATCTTATACAGTATATGATTTGAAGCAATTTTATCATTGTGGGAAAATCACTATACTAAAAAGATTACTAGAGAAAATAAAATCTAAGAGGTTCATAAGGTTGTAACTACATTAGAATCATAATATGAAAAGATAAAAAAGGAGTGACTTATAATCCTTTTAACCACAGTTTGTATTTGAGAATACAAAAATTTGGAATACGCATCATCAAATTAGTTGGGCTATGCAAACAGACCTCATCTTTCAACCAAATATTCTCAATATGTAGTTGCTACTCTTGAAGACTGACTTCTGCAATAACAATAGGTGCTCCACAATTGGTGCATATGGGATTTCTCATGGCTTCTTTAATTTCCATGTTGTCCAAGCGAAGCTTCTCGTTATCTTTCCTGAGGAGAGTGTTTTCATGACACTTGTGTTGAGCTTGAAAATCCAAGATTTGGAAAGCCATGATTAGAAAAAATTAAGTAATAAAGCATGAAACCTTAAAGTTCATTAATTTTGCAAGATTACTACAAATTTTTAGTCATTTTGTTAATCCCTGGACATACTTTCATCTAGGTTCATCGATTCTAGAACCAAAACTTAATCTAGCATGGTGCAAGCCCCAATTTCTTACTCAGAAGTTGCCTTTGCTTCTCATCCATGTGAGGGAACTCTTTGAAAAGCTTGTAGCAAACCCAAAATAGCAATAAAGTCAAAAGCAGTTCAATTCTCAATAGATGACAAGTATTGAATTATTTAGTGAAAAAAGGGCATACGCTTCCATCTCTTGAATCTGCTGAGAAGTATGCATGTGATAACACTTCTTTTTGGGATGGTTATCTTCTTGCTCATCACCAGATTCATTCCCTTCCATGTTGTCACTGCCTCTGGACCTGCTCTCATGCTCTTCATCTCTTTGTAGATCCCAAGCTGAGACTCTCCATCACTGTTGCCAAACATGACTCCTTTTCATTCCAAGCTACTTGTTTGTCTAACAATTCCCATCATAAATATAGACTTACTTATATATATAAACAAACAAAATACCCCTAAGCACATCAAATTAATACATATTTCCACATCAATACTCATGTTTTAATATTTTTGGTTGAAGAGAACACCTACCAGTGTCAAGGAGAGCTTGGGTGTGGAGTTGTTGATGTTCATTCATATTAGACTTTGGCTAAGGGGCAATGAAACAAGGCTATGCCATTCCAATATTGTTAGATGAGATCTCAAAAAAACCTTTTGTTTGAATCATTCCTGCACTCAAGTAAACTACCAACACAAAATGATTTTCAGCCATTTCTAATATATATAGTTTTTAATTATATACTTTTAATATTATAATAATAATTATATATTATAATATATTATAATAATAATATAATTATTAAAATATATTGTAATAATAAGTATATTATATATTATAATTTAAAAAGAATATAATTTACATTTATATTAATATTAAATATTATAAAATACAACAGGAAAAAGGGTATGTGCAGGATCATCATGGAAAAAGCAAGCCCTTAAGTGGTGAAAATTTTTAAAAAAATTAGAGTTTGACAACTTGACGTAAAAAATTGAATAAGTTATCTATATTATTTCCAAAATGTGTAAGAATAGAATTTGTAGCAAATTGAATTTAGTTTCTAAACTACTAGGTTTTTTTTTAAATCTATTTGGTAAAATTTGAAATTTCAATGCGAGTACTTAAATTTTAGGGAAAAATAAGTAGGTGTCTATCTAACCACCCTAACAACAATAAAATGATAATATTTTTTTATAAGATTTTAGATATAAGTAGAGGACTCATGTTTCGATGTGATACATATTTTTTTGCAATTTTTTTCCAAGTAAATAATTAATTATGAATTTTTTATTACAACTTTTAAAAAATATAAAAACTCGTATGTCTGACCACCTTAACTTGGTCAAAAATTCATGTAATTCGATTTTATTTTTTTTAATCTTATAGCATGTGAAGCATAGAATGTGACACATGTTTCGGATTCAAAAAATGTTATACTATTTGAAAGCTATAGATGTTTTTCAATTAGCCTATCAATCAAGACTTTAGTCATAATTCAAATAGAAAATGAATAATAATTATTTATTAAATTCAAAGTAAAGCATAATTTATACTAGTAGAAAGCTGAGAATCTCCTTTAAAAACCCTTTTCATTTCATCAGTTTTGGGTAAAAAAGTCGTCAGCCACATACCCATCATATCACCACTTTTTGGCCCATCATGATCTTGGACATAAGTATCAAAACAAAGAAATGTGTACTTAATAGAGAGGGTTAGACTGAACACATTTAGCATGTTCGACTAAACCCCCTTTAAATCTATTTTTTTATTATATTTGAAATGGGTTCAGTTGAACCATAGTTCGGTCAAACCATAGTTCAGTCAAACCATAGCTTGGTCAAACCATAGCTCGGTTGAACCCCTATTTGACCGAACATTTTTTTTGTTTGACCAAACCCCCTTATTTTCACATCCACCCTTTGAGGCACCAAAATTGCTCAGAATTTTGCACTTTGAAGCGCGATTTGAGAATGAAAATGGAGGATATTTTACAAACCAAACTGGTATCAAGTTTCCCTCAAAATGAGCTATCCAACGAATATAATTTTAATATGTTTTGATTTTATTATCTATTTGTTTTTTAAGTTTTATTAAATATAGGTTTCTCACTAAAAATGAAACTCTTCGTTCTGCACATGTGGAAAAATAGAATATAAAAAAAAAATTCAAAAATATGAGTGCACTAGATATTGGAGTCCTTGATCCAACAAAAAAAAAAAAAATTCGATACATACAGTAAAAGTTATGCATTATATGGTCACGTTATGTCTGAATTGTAATTTATTTGACTTTGAGACTTGATTAAAGAAAAAATATTCAATGAAAAACTATCTAACTAAGTGGAAGCACTAGATATCAGAGTTACAAATCTTAATTCAAAAGAATTAGAATTTTATCCTTCAAGGAAAAAAGTTATGCATTATACGGTGTGTGTCACTTTTATAAAATGTTGTTTTATGAAAAAAACTAGTTTTCGTGGGAGATGGAAAAAGTAGTGCATTTTAATTCCAATTTTATTTTAAAAAATATATTTAGAATCTACAAACAAAATGTGACAAGACTCTATTTTGCATCATCTTCAAATTCCTCACGGTTTAGCCGCTATAGGTGCCCGAATGTGAAAATTTAGTTAAAAAAAATTAGTGTCCAATTTGGCCAAAAATTGTAAACCACTATTGTGGGATCACCAATATCTTGTTAACCACATTGGAAGGTTTTGCTTTTCTATGTTTTGGTCTAAGGTGTTTGAAATATCTAAACTACATTCTAAATAGGGTTTCACATGCCAGGTGTTAAAAAGGATACTCCTATCTGATTGTCAAGTCAAATTCCATCACACTAGGTACAACGCCATCCTGGTTCTTTATACCTTGATACATCATATATATGTGTGTTATCAAACATAAGGTAAGTAAGATCTTTATATCCCCAATCTCTGATAAGTGAAACATCATCAATCTCCCATCATTATTTCTAATAAAGTATTGGCATATCATGGACTTCTTGGATCCTTTTTTCATCATCTCATTTCTTCTTTCTTTTCTTTATGCTAACATGGTATCATAATAGTTAACCAAACATCACCAGTGCATCCATCTTGCATCCACAAACCATTAGCATACATGCATCTCATAATCACAACATATCACATCATCCATCTCACATCATTTAAAGTGTTTAGGATAATATAAGATTTGTTATTCTCAACATCTTAGTTCATCTCATTTGCATCATCATCATAATATAGATCTGTTAGTCTAAGCATCTCTTTACATAACCATCCATACATCCATCTTGAACCTCTTTGTTATGAGATCGACCCTCAAATCAAACTTTTTGCTCGATCTCTTATGGGGGGGCAGTGTACTAGTATACTTCTTTCCATTGGGGCAACAATGGGGCATCTGAAAAAATTAGAAATTTTTTGAATTTTAATCTTAGCAAGGTTATTCTTTGAACCAACGCAACAAGTACATTGCTTCAAAGAGGGAAAAAATGTAGACACTCAAAATATCCTAATTAACATTATGCACTTGATCCTAATTCACTAACTTCGATTCTTCCTTGATCATTTCTTTACTAACCAATTAATTGAATAATCTTTATTTAATTAATTCATCAAAATTCCTCCTTTAATTAAATAAATCAACTTTATTTAATTAAATCCTAATATTCTCTTTTTAGTTAAATAAATCAACTTTATTTACTTAAATCCTAAAATTATTCATTTAGTTAAATACATCTTGACTTTATTTAATTAAATCCTAATGTTCCTTATTTTGTTGAATAAATCAAATTTATTTAATTAAATTACTAATCTACCAATATCCTCTCATTTGATTTAAATAAATTGAAGCATTTAAATTAAATGCCACAATCAAATTTCATCTAAGTTAATTAATCATTAATTAACTCCTCACATTAATCCTCCATTCCTCTAGCTTTTGCAAGTTGCACATGTAAATCAATTTATTTGATTTATTAATTCCCCTATTTTCATTCAAATATGGCATATTCTTGGAATATTCCACTTATTTGAATTATCCCTCCCAAGGGACTTTTGTCCTCCAATTTGGCATTAAAAGCTCTTACACGTCCTCTCCTTGAGCCAACTTGGCATTAGTTCCTCTTACATCCCCTCTTACACAAGTCACCTCTTCAAATTAAAATTTCACCTACATATATTTAACATGCACATTGTTCAAAATGTGCTCTAGTCTCCTTCATTAGCATGTTGACAAGTGGCACAATGCCATTGGTCCCTTCTTTAATCCCACATTCATCATATTCTTCATTCTTCAAACCTTCTTCATTATAAATAGAGGCATTCTCTATTGATTTGGGATCCACAAGTTGACACAACTTCATACAAAGAGATTATAGTCATTTGAGTTCAATGTATCCATGATTTCATCCATAATTTTCATCCAAGTTAGCATAGAATTCATCATCCATAGCTAGGTTATTGCCATTTTGCATCAAGAATCACACATCTATCACCAAGCTTATCAAGGAGTTGGAAAAGGTCTTTTTTACACATCAAAGAAGCACCAATTCCCCCATGGGATGTTGGTTTGAGCATTTAGAATAGAATTTCATTAGTAGTTCATTTGATTACTTCATTTTGATTTCATGTTATTTTGTTTGAATGAATTTCATCGGGAATGCTTGTTTACACTTGTTTATGGACTAATGTTTGATTGTTTGTTCATTTTTGAGCAGGTCTAGGCAAAGCATTAAAAGAGAGTATGAATGTAATGAAAGGACATTTAAAAGATTACCACAACTGAACTACTGAGAGTAAAAATTACATTTCAATTTCCTCATATGATGGAAAAAGAAATGCATAAAATAATTGTAGGTTGGAAAACATATTGGTTTGTTAATGATTGCATTCTTCTTATTCTAAGCTCAAGGGTGGAGATTTTGAGGAGTTTTAGGTGGGGGATACATAAAACTAACCAAATTGACCTAAGGGGTGACTAACCAACTGGATTGTTACATGAAGAGGGTTTTACAACCGTATGTGGGTTGCAGGTTTCATAACACCTAGTATTTTCCAACCTATAATTATTGTAACGAAAACATTTTCTTATTTTGCATTGTACTTGTTCTAAGCTCAAGGGAGAAGAGATTGAGAAGGAGTTCTAGGTGAGGGATAGATAAAACTAATAAAATCGACTTGAGGGTGGCTAACTAATTGGGTTGTTATGTGTAGAGGGTTTTAAACAATATGTGTGTTTCAAGTTCCATAACACCCAGTGTTTTCCAACCTCCAATTTTAGAAAACAATATAAATGTAATTAAGACCAAATGTTATTTACACAAAACAGGTGTAATGAATGGCACCTTCAAAATTTACCATTAATGTAGTTTAAAATTTTATAAATCGTGCAACAACACCTTTCACTTTTCATATATCAAAATGCTTTACAAAATCATTATAGGTAAATTGAACATTTCCTAATTGAGCCTTAAAGTGACTAATATTAGCCTTCAACTTCTAAACTACCTTAGATTCTTGCAAGCACTCTTTTTCTAATATCTCCATGCACCAAAGTGAATGAGGTAGATGATATATTGATTGAAGAGATTCTTCCTGTTCTTAAGATTCCTAATTGATCTGATAAGCCAATCAGGGCATGATTCATGTATTCAAAAACAATAAAGATGCTATCATGTACTTATTGCCATATGATATTCTTTGTTCACCATTTTCTAGGCCCGAAAAGGTCACTATCTCCTTTAATTTTATAACGTGATCATGTTTCAGCTTCTTTAAAATCTATATACCTGAATGCTCGATTAGAGCTCAAAGGGTTTGTTGGAGCACAATATCGTTGGAGGGTTTTTTCATACGAAAGAGATCCCGACCTGTCTTTTGATCCACATCCCTCATGGAAAGATTCAATTTCTGCCCTGACATTGATATCTCTTTTACTCAAACTTCTTGATCTATCTTCACAGCTGTCTTAGTATTCACCACTCAACAAAGCTCCAAGGCTAAGCACAATAGCAACCATTCCACCTGAAATGTTAGCTAATGCACCCCTAGCATTCTCTTGCAGAGCTTGAGCAAACTGCCCTTGCACAAACTCATTTGAAGGAGCAACCATTGCACTGATCAAAATGGGGACACTACCTACATCTACCATAAGTTTCTCCACTTTACTACCACTTTGGCTCTTCAACTTCACAAACGCATCGGCATACGTTCCTGTTCAATGTGACGGAGATCAGAAGGCTGCACACCGCCATAAAATACAGGAATGATCATGGCAGTTGTCTCTAACATCAAGCGCAGCTCATCCAAACAACAGACTAACCCTGTGTATTGTGGGGAGAAGATAGCTACGTGAACTAAAGCGGATCGGATGGCAGTTGTAATTGTGGTTTGAAATCTGTCCACGAATGCCCTCTCAATCACGTCAATCGTAATCACCTACAAGATAGAAACAAGTGTGAATGAACGCCGTACTTCTCAACTTGGAGGCGGAGGTGTTGGCGTTTAAAACTCCCGCTGTTTATTTTTTAAATTTCGTCCGTTCATTTCCCGTCGCCTTCCTAACGTCCGTTTACTCCCGACTGATTTCCGCTTGCTATATGCGCTGGGCCCCACGCTAACCATCCATCATGGTATGCATGTTGTCTTGGAGTTAGCTGGCTACCTAGGTAATAAGCTCTCGGATTTAAGATTCACTAAAATATAAGTTCAGAACGCTTAGCAGTACACGGACTCAAATGCTTAGAAACAAGGAATTAAGTCTCGCTCATTGCAGAAAATAATTGAAATGAGACGTACAACTTCCAAGAGACGCCGAAGAAAAGTCTTAAAGAGAAGACTAGGTTGGCAATACAAGGATAACAAACAGAAAATAATGTCTAGGAAGTTTGTTTGATTGCCCGATTATAAAGTCTAGTGCTCGTCTATGGGAATTTGATCATTCTAAACACTTGCATACAATCATGTCTTCTGTTTCATTCTGGACGAGTCTCACCTTTTCCTTGGCGATGTTCACGCACATGAGTTATCCCTTCATCAATGGATGCCCTCCTGAAGAAAGAAGTTACCTGTTAGATTTCAAAGGAGTTCTCATCGATCCCGAGGGTCGCTTATCTTCGTGGCAAGGCTACAATTGTTGCCAGTGGAAGGGTATTCTTTGCGACTTCCATTCAGGCCATGTCATTAGCCTTGATCTCAAACACCGCTTTGTCGAAAGAAACGGATTGGATGCCAATAGCCTTAGAGGGGCAATACATCCATCGCTGTTTAATCTGCAAAATCTTCAGCACCTGGACCTCGGATACAATGATTTCAATACTTCCATATCTCCCCAGTTTGCAAAACTCCAGAGGCTTGCTTTCCTTAGCTTAGCAAGTGCTGGATTTGGAGGTGAGGTCCCTCTTGAGATGGGGAATATTACAACCTTGCGTCACCTGGATCTCTCAGTAAATTTCTTTTATAATTTGAAGAGTGGGAAGTTTCCAAGATGGATAAGAAATCTGAGAAGCTTGGAATACCTGGATATGGGACAAGTGGATCTGTCAATGGCATCTAAGGATTGGGGTAACGCCCTCAGCAGCTGTCTAATTTGAGGGAGATTCATCTCGCTAACTGTGGACTTTCAGGTACCATACCTTCTCTCCTAAACCTCACTCACTTATCCCATCTTGATCTTTCAGAGAATTCATTTTATTCCTCATTGCCAGCTTGATTTCAGAATGTCTCGTCCTTGGTCTCCTTTGATCTCTGTTGTGGTGATCTTAATGGTTCTATTCCTTCAAATTTCCTGCACCGTTCAAGCCTGAGCAATCTTGACTTGTCAAGTAACAGTCTAGACTGAGTCATTCCTCTCTCCCTTGCAAACTTTACAAAACTTGAGATGTTGTTTCTGGAAAAAAATCAGTTAACAGGCCATGTACCACCGTTTGGATCTGTATTTGGAGGAGTTTTTCCTCTTTCATTCATTGATCTATCAGAAAACAAATTGACGGGCAATATACCACCATCTATTGGTCGCCTTCCTAAATTAAGGAGCCTAATTCTGAATAATAATCAGCTGTCGGGCATCATGCCGCCCTCTATGGGTCATCTTCCTGAATTGAGGGGCCTTATTCTAAATGACAATCAGCTGTCCGGCAACATACCGCTATCCATTGGTTATCTTCCTCTATTGACGAGAATTAATCTGGATTACAATCAGCTGTCAGGGAAAATGCCAGGTACCTTTGCAAAGCTTGCTAGATTAGAGTTCTGGACACTCTCTTCCAATAATTTAACAGGGAGCTTTTCTCTTTCGTTGTTGGATAACCTAACTCAGCTTCGAAAATGGAGCTTTTCTAACAATAGCTTTACAGTTAGCATTTCTTCAAGTTGGGTTCCACCGTTTTCCCATTTGGAGTACCTGGGATTGAGCTCTTGTAATATTGAAGGTGATTTTCCTGCATTTCTGTCCACTCAATATTCACTACGATACATGGATCTGTCAGATAACAACATTGCAGGTACTATTCCTACTTGGCTGTGGGATCTTCCCAATCTTCGCTTCCTCAGACTTTCGAATAACCAGCTACAAGGTTTTCTGCCCTCGGTAATACCTGATGTTTTCACCACCATTGACTTAAAAGGAAACAGGTTGCAAGGCTCTCTTCCAGCTTTGATTAATCGTGTGACTTCATTTGATGCGTCACACAATAATTTTAGTGGTTCCATTCCTGCTACAATGGACGCTTATTTTTTACTTTTGTCAAGCAATAATCTGACTGGAGAAATTCCATATTCATTATGCAGAGATGGATTTATTGCGTATCTGGACTTTTCAAAGAACAATCTTAGGGGCACCATTCTCCAAATTTGGGAAGATGTACGAGCTTGATGGTTTTAAATTTGGCTCAGAATGATTTGCAGGGAGAGATACCGGAGCAACTGAGAGATCTGACTGGTCTTCAAACACTAAATTTCTATGGCAACAGTTTGAGAGGTACCATTCCTTCATCCATTGTAAATTGCTCGTTCCTGGAAGTATTCGATATGGGAAGCAACCAAATTCAAGGAAACATCCCAATTTTGTTTTCTGAGCTGAATGGGCTCCGAATACTGAACTTGGCTTCAAATAAATTTGAAGGTAGCGTTCCTGCCTTCCTCGTTGAGCTGACGTTTCTAGAGATATTAGATTTATCCCAGAATTGTTTGTCAGGGTCTATTCCTAAAAATCTGGGAAAGCTATATGCTATGATCAATGACTCGTTTGTTCACGAGTCAGAGTATGCTTCTGGTCAATCACTTGACGACGATTATGGTGACACTGATTTCAAGCTCTGGGATCAAGTTACTCTTTGGGTTAAAGGGCGGACAAGTCCATATGAAAAGATATTCAAGGAATTTAGATTTATGGACTTGTCTAGCAACAAGCTATCAGGCAATATTCCTCCAGAAGTAGGTCTTCTCCTGAGTCTAAATGTTTTGAACTTTTCAAGAAACAATTTCAGTGGCCCAATTCCGGGACCCCTGGGAAGCTTGGTTAAACTGGAGTCTCTGGATCTTTCAGGAAATAAATTATCTGGAAAGATTCCAGCAGAACTTCTGGACCTCACGTTTCTCGAGGCTTTGAATCTTTCAGATAACATGCTTTCTGGTTTCATACCGCAAGGCAAGCAGTTTTCAACGTTTGAGGCTTCTTCTTTTGCAGGAAACCCAGATCTGCATGGACCTCCACTAGAAAATAGAACGCTTAGTCCTAGTTTTGGTGGGAAAGGCAACCAAGAAGAATCAAATAATAGAGAGGCAGAGGGAGAGGAGGAAGATGTTCAAATGAACCGATGGTGGGCAGTGTCAGTGGGATTGAGTTATGGGGTGGGATTTGCCACTGTAGTTGCAGTGCTGTGCTTCCGCCTAAAATGGAGAAGCAAATTATTCAGTTTTCTGGATAGTCTTCTGCCGCACCTGTTTGGACGGCGACTTTGAAAAGGTACCATGCAACGCCTCCCTATTTTAGCAGTATTCGTTATTTAAAATATTGACAGAAAACTTAAAATGTACTGTTCTATCTCATATTACGTGCTGTGTAGTTTTTTAAAACGTTGAAGATCGAATTTATGGCTTCCTTTGCATTCTGCAATTAAATAAGAAAATTTTATGACATTCGGACATTTTCAACCCTCTCACACTGTTGTTTATGATTACTTTTATGGTTAAATTTACTTTCCTTGGTCATGTACTTAACAATGGAGAGAAAGAAAAATTATATCTTAGATGGAGATGTCCTTATAAAGTTTATCTATGTAACTCTTGATTACCTAGGCGCTTTATCTCATGAGTGTATTAAAATTTGTGTAACCAGTTTATTCCTTTAGATCTGATTTCATTATGGTACTATTACATGGAAGAGGGGGAGACAATATAATGAACAATTTTTAATAAATGTCTTTTTGAGAAAAAAAAACTTCCTTTTATTTCAATTGTTTAAGAAGTGTCTCAAATTTATTTAAAAAATTTCTTTATTTATGATAAATAGAGTTTTTTGTCTCTTTAGACAATTTTTTTGTCTTTATTTATAGAATATTAGAGACAATATGTAAAAATGTATATATATATATATATATAATATTTTTTTAGTGTGGTTTTCAACATTCAATGTTTTCAAATTCTCACCATCCTCTTATTTGTTGGAATTTTTATTTTTATTTTTCCAAACACAATGGAAAAATTATGACAAAAATTATCAATGATTTTGAAACTGGGAACAATGAACAATTGTTGAATATGAAAAGCATAATGTCCATAAAAAAACAAAGAAAATAATGCACCCTAATCCAAATTTAGAAAGTTAATGCCAATAAGTATTTTTTTATTTATAGTTTATAAAATTGTTTGTACAATCATGAGCAACACGTACATCATAACATATAAAAGATGGAGCAAGTTGAATGACTATTATGACCAACCATATCCCTAAAAGTTGGTGGAATATACCCAACTACGGGCATAACTCTTTCGAGCATGGCAAGGTAGCTTGACAATGAGTTGACTCAATTGTCTGGACTAGACAATTCTGCTTTAGAGTGGGAACTTTCTTCTTCTTATGTGCCTGTCTAGTCCTCTCAAAGGTTTATAACCTTTCATTGTAACAATCCACTAAATCCTATACTTTATTATTGATGAAATATAGCATTACCAAATCATCTTGAGCATAGCACATTCTTTTGAGATTTTGATACAGATTCTGGAGGAGTTGAATTCTTCCTCTGAGATAACAAACAAGGTGAAAGAAAAAATTTCCTACAAGCAAACAATGTTAGATTTAACAAGTAAATCCATTTGCATCATTCATTTGAAGAACCACAAATCCACAAGTTTCTACACATGAACAAAAAATAATAAATCTACAAATCAAACCCCCCAAAAAATATCCAATTATATGTAGCCACTACACTGTGGTCATTTGATAGCTCAAAAGTGAAAACATGTGATCCCAAAAACTTTTACAAATATTTTCTTTCATATTAACTTACTGCTCAAGCTGGGCTGCAAACTGTGCAACTTCAAGTTGGCACTAGTTAGCTGCAAGTAACTTCACCTCGATAAGGCTCTCCAGCTTGCTCGAAATATTCCAAAGCCAATTCCAAATTTTCTTCAGCTTCATATATCTCACTAATTTCCTATAGAAAACAATATTTTGAATTTCAATAAAGATCCCTATCTAAAACAAATAGGTAAATTTTCTCATACCCTGATGATCATAAAAATATTCTCAAAACAACCATACAACTTCTGCAATGAATGCCTATATACATTACATCCAACCAAGAAATTTGTAGTCTTAACAACATATCAAACATATTATCATAAAAATCCAAATCCTTAAACTAGTTCAAAGTCAAACTTTGACAACCACAAATGAATAGGTCATCCCACACCTAGTTCAAACATTGAATTACCTTGCAGTGTTTTACAGCTATCGACAATCTTCCTATATCCATGACGAGATTAATAGCCAAACCTAAGCACCTAGCAGCCTCTACACAACATTAATTAGTAAATCAAGACCACTTCCTATCCAACAATAATAAACGACACCTAGCCTTCATCCATTCTAATATAACCTGAAGAGAAATTACCACATAGTAGGAGAGAAATTCTTCCCTCTGCAATCCATTAAGCCTAATATGAGAGATTATACACATGTTTTTGATGGAAATGAATAGTAGTTTTCTCAATTAATGAATTCTACAATCAAGAACCTTCAATTAGAAGTAAAATAACTAACTGTCACTTGGATGGATGAGATGCATTCCACTCCAAAATCTTGCTTGTGTCAGATTATAAAAGTCGCTCAAATGCATATACACATTCCCCTCCAAGATATTGCTTGTTTCAGATTAAAAAACTATCAGATATGAAATAGTGAAAAAACTATGTATATTTTTCAATCAACATTTCAAATCATATATCAACACAGTATCAAAAAACTGTGTATATTTTTTAATCAACATTTTAGATCATATATGAACACAGTGTCAAAATATTGTATATATTTTTAATCAATATTTTGAATTTTGAATCAGACTATGTGATTTTTTTGAAAATTCTTGAGAAAAAAGAAGAGAATGATGGATTGAATTGTAGATCCTACATATTCATTTTCAAATCATTTTGATAATATGCCTACAAGGCTTTGATAATTCACAAAATGCAAGATTATGTTGATTGTTTATTGGCGGTCTTAGAAATGCTATGAAAAAGTGTGAGTAGTAACTTGTGAGAATATAACTGATTTGCCTACATCACTAGTGTCTATCAGGAATTAGTCAATCGAATGTCACATTTCAGCCAATCAAGAAATGTATGGATATGTCACACGGAGAGCTATTTCGTCTATGATGATCAACAAATGAACAGTGTGATTAACGTTGCCTTGTGGGGGTATTTCAACACTATGCAGTATTTCCCTCTTTATTTAGTCTCAGTCACTAATTCATTTTGACTTTTGAGGGCAGCCAAATGGGTTCTCCTCAAATGTAGTCATCTACATGCATTCTACTGTTTCAACTGTTAAAAACCTTTTCATACACCTGATGAGTGTCTGATACATGAATTTATGTTTGCATAAATTATTATTCTTCTTGTTTGCATCCAAATTAAACTAGTGGACATTCGTTCTATTAAGAAATAAATCTGACGAGTCCTATGTCCTTAAAAGGGCTCCTGTCTTGAAGAACTGCATGATTGGTATCCCTCCCATGAAAAAAAGAGGTTGTCTTTTACTTTTATATGTTGTACTCTTTATTCCATCACAGAGAAATGGTCTCAGTGTAGACAATGCCTTTGTCTAGTGGTTGTCACAATTAAATTTTAGAATCAAAAAATCAGATTTGGGCATTTAGAATTTAAACTAGACTTCTTTTTCAATTTGGAATTGATATCAAAAAAATTTCAATGTTGTTGACTCACATTAGATCATGTTCTTCTAATTATCAGATGGCTGGAGGAGCTAGGCTACCACAGAGATCCCAAAAAATGTAAAGAAAAATATGAAAACCTTCGTAAGTCACAAGTAACCTACAAGATCAGCCATGAGATGATTGGTTGTGCTTTGCTCAGACATGTAATGATCACTCACATTCAACGATCCTTGAGACTTTCTTCCTAACAGAAAAATGATTAAACTACTACATTTCATCCCAATAATAGAATGGGAAAACCCCAGAAAACAAACAACTACTCTTCAGTTGCAGAAGAATGTACAATTGGATCTTGTATTGATTCCTATGGGCACTCCTGTAAGAGTCCTATGGAAGTTTCCTTCTGTAATTTCACATCACATTATGATAGGTTATGAATAGGCCTCTATATTTTATATTGGAGGTCACATTTTCAAATAATGGAGTTGACATTTGGGTAGACTAAATGAAGGCATACCTGAAACTTTGCCAATAGCAAGGCCGACTCCTATTGAAGAATAAGTAAATGACATAACCGCAACAACTATAGAAAGCCACCATAGCTTGTCAAAGTCAAGTACTTGACATAAAATAAGTTGTAGGATTCCAAATAGAATCATAAAGGGATTGTTGTTGGAGTGGCATGGAGCTTCCCTCCCATTGTCATGGAAAAAACTCGATCGCTTGATAGCCCTAAGATTGTCCAACAATGGTCAATTACTTTAATAGCTATGTCAAAATATAAAAACATGGATTTTACTACATATAAAAAATTTAGTCAATGTATTTTTATTTGATTTTGTAAGTTTTTTCATAGATATCTTTTTGATGAATAAGTGTTTAAATTATCTTTTATAAAATAAAATTACATATATTAAAAAAAAAGTAGGTGGTTATAAAATCACTTTTTAGAGTCCATACAAGGTTATAGTTTGGAACATAAAATATAGAAACAAATACAGTATTGATTCCGAACATAGAAATACATGCGGCTAGATGGCTAAAACAATAGCAAAGAGAGAAGGAAGAAGATCCAAGACATTCAATTTTTTCACATAGAATGTCAACAAGACTCCATAATCATTATCAAGAAATAGAAGCCAAAAATAAATTATGAATCAAATCTAAAAACATCTCATGCTAATAGATTTTATTTTTGAAATTTGGAATAAAATCTTACCTCATGCTTATAGATGCCATGATTGTGTAGCCAATAGTAGTTCCGTATAGATTTGCATATTGTGTCAAGCTGTAGAGCCATATTTGTGTGCTTCCTGAGATTAAAGAAATAATATGTGAGTATTCAACATTCTTCCAAGTAAAATGTTAACCAAATTTCAAGAAAATATTTTGAAAAAACTGGAACCAGTTTGAAGCACCAACACATTCTGTTCAAAAACCTAAATTGGCTTTGACAACATCCATGTAAGTGTAATTTATTTTTCCTTTGACTAGATCAAGAGATTAGTAACAGTCTGTGAGTAAGATGGAGGTATAGAAAGTGATGACGGAGAAAGCAATGAGAACTAGAGGTCCGATCACCCATCCCAGCTGAGCTGTAGCCCATGAAAGTGATAGCACTCTTGATCCTATTACTGCTATGATTATATGAGCACTCACAGTTCATAAAGTTCATGTGTTTCATGTATACAAACATCATCACTGAATTACTGAGTGTGATATGAAATGTTGATTAAAAACATACATAATTAATTTCAAAACAATCTTTTGAATTAAATTAGCGAGCTTTACCTGTATGTTTAGATCATCTATTGCCATCACAATCCTTTAAAATTGGCATTTTAATGTGATATTCAGTAGACTTATCAGATGCACTGGGTGTTGCTATCTACAATGAAGCCATTTGAGGACCCTCCCGATTCATACTGGAAAATCTCCAAGTTATTCTTGTGGGCTGGTCTCTTATCTTTTCAGCTCAGATTACACAGACTAATGATATGCATGCAGGGCTATATATATAAGTACATCAAGGAATTACTTACAATTATTTATAAGTATCAAAATCTAAACAGTGCCATTGTTTTAGTTATTCTTGTGGGCTGGTCTCTTATCTTTTCAAATCAGATTACACAGACTGATGATACGTGTGCAAGGATATATATAAGTACATCAAGGAATTATTTATAATTATGTATAAGTATCAAAATCTAAATAGTTCCATATTTGAATGAGGACGAGGAAAGTACCCCAAATTTTTTAAGTTCATTGATTAAGGAAACTCATGGTGTTGATGTGATTGAAGCTATGCACCAATCAAGAGCTAAACAAGGGGCTTGCCATTATTGATTATTTATTTTAGAAGTTCATAAGTTTATTATATTAGGAAAAGAGCTCGCCATCATTCTAATGTTTTGTAATAAATTTGATTAAGAGTCATCCCTGATTGAGGTGGGATGGGAGGAGTTGGAGAAGTGAAATCTCACACGCTTGAACTGTCAACAAAGATATAGCAACAACGGATAGAAAATAGAACATGCTGCACATTTGAGTACTTTGACAATTTTACATCATGCAAGCAAATATCATGGACACATCAAAAAGTAATATAGTGATATTGATTTATGTTTGATTTTGGATATTTTTTTGGTCTAATCCTGATTGTTTGTTTTAACTATGAATTGAAATCAATTGCTTTACAATTTAACTAGTTGTAATACTTCATCTTCAAAAACATTCTGCACAGCCCATTAACAGGCAGCCAAATTCCAAAGTTTGTCTTAACTAATAGAAAAAAATTATCTATTTTCTGACTCATATACATCTGTTTATCTTACAATCATTATAATGTAAGAAAATCTGTAAAACAAGGAGTACTGAATATAATACAATTTGCTATTAGTCATTATCAATCTTGTAACGAAGATTAAACTATAAAGAAGGATGAGTTGCATAGAGTTAAGGCTTGTTATTTGGAATTAATAAAGTCAACATAATATGTTTCATGTCCATAGATTTTATGAGGATCATATCCATTCAACTGAACATGTGAGATATCCCTTGCCCAATTTGATATAAATTTTCAGATTTCTTGCCCAAGGGATATTGTCAAACACTACTGATGTAAAGCCTTTGTTGGCTGGGATAGCATTTTGTGTTTGATGTGCTTGATAGAAATGAGTGCCAAGATAAATAGAAAGCTTTAAAACATTTCTTCAATGTCTATAATCAGATCTAAATGCAATATGATGCTCCTTTTGGATTTTCAAATGCAAGTACATGAAAAAACTATGAGTGCAAGTGCAGCTACAGCTTGTTGACATTTAGTCAAACACTTGCCATACATACTATCAATGTAAATTACAATGCAATAATATCTATCTCAAACCAGCAACTTGTATCTCCTTAATTGCAGTCAAATTGATCACAATAATGATGATATCAATCTGCCAAGACTCTTGGCATTACAACATATGAATATCAAAAGATTTTCTGAGTACAATTTGCAGCCTTAGCATGAAATCTAGATATGCAGATGTATGCAACCTACAGCTGTAACTATACTCTAAAAATGCAATACTAATGGACTGATTAATGAGAAGAACCTGATTGAATTGAAGCGCCCTTGAATGGAGATGAAGAAGCAAGCAAAAACCGATTGAAATTGTGCTTTCCCAAGTCAAATCGAATGCCTCAAGCCAGCCACCCCTGTTCTGGTCTGATTCTCAAAAATAAAATAATATAAAGCATTAAGATTCTGTCCCAAGCACCAAATGTGATCTCTAAAACCCAAGGAAGAGGGCGAACCAAGTCCCAAGTGAATTCGATGTCAAATGAGTGCTCCACAATAAAAACAAGCCTCCATTGGCGTCCCAGCTGTGGCTGTGAAAGATCTGATTTTATATCAGATTTCTTCAAAATAAATCTGCTGTGAAACCCTTGTGTAAATTTTACCAAATTGCCAAAGTACTGTAGCGTACACTGTAGCGCGGGGCACTATTCACGCGTACTGTAGCAAATTCACTATTCACGCATACTGTAGCAATTTCACTGTTCATGCGTACTGTAGCAAATTCACTGTAGCAGCAATAAAAAGCTTGAAAACTGATTGACAATGGCTGCCAATGAATAACTTAGGTCTGCAATAGATATACCTTTAAACTACCTCAAACCCTATGTTGATTTTTCACCTGTAAGCTCCAAATGGACTCCTGAATGAAGCCCTCTCAAGCAATAATATCAGCTGGTATTGCACAGCCTCAAAATTGCACTAACACTGAAGAGTTTTCGTTCTCCAATGCGGAAATGGCAGAAAACCCTAATTGGTTTCCTCTCCAAGCACGAACTCCAAAGACACAATTTAATATTCTCAAAACATAATGAATTCGAATGCCTTTGATGCCCTTTTATAATTCCTCAAGAAGGTCGACCTCTTAAGCTGCTTTTAATCCTCTTTTGAAATCCACTTTAGGTTTTTAATAAAACTTTATAATATCTCTCTAACCTTGGGTGTCCAAAATAATAATATAAAAATGTACTTTAAGTGATTTAAATTGAGGGTCATGGCCTCATCGGAAATAAAGTACACTTTTAATTTATAATTTAACTTTATAATATTTAATTATCATTAAAGTACCTTTAATGATAATTAATCATTAATCATTTAATATTTTGCCCATCCAACCAAATAAGAGGTCAACACTGCATCTGAGACCTGTTCAGGTGCCTTACTAAATTTAGTAACCCTGACTCCCCTAAAATGGTGACTTACTATAAATAGTAAGTATGAAGAACTGAGTCAAACGAAGGCCAAACTAAACCCATATTGAGCTCTGAAGGAGAAAAACACCCTGATTACTGCCACGAAGGACCCTCTAACTATCAGTGTTAGCCTACGAGGGTCAATTGATAGGCTAATCCTTACGAACTCTGATGCTCGGAAAATGGGGACATTACATCATGTTGTGGGACCATTTGCCCTGCAGGAATGGTAAATGGTTGGTAATCTGTGTCATTAATGACAATTTTAGATCTTGCATACTAAGTAAATTTGAGTGTACAATAAATGCAAACATCTAGAGGTTATTATATTCCCTATTGGCTAAAACATTTAGGGCGGGGATGGCTACTGCAAATTATTTTTCACAGCTGTTGACAAATAATTCAAAAAGTTTTAGGAGTATAGATAGATAAAGCATTCACACAAAAAAAACTTGTGTGCTCTTTGCCTGTTCATTTTCACTGGCTTTACAATGGTAAACAACAACCTAATACAAGATAAAATAAATTTAAAGTTATATAATTTCTCACATTTAAGATAAAATAATTTTTAAGCTATATAATTTCTCACATTTAAGTTTCTTAAGAAATATTCCCTCTATTTGTCATTTTACTAGAAATACAATTTCACAACACTACCAAAGATTGGTCTTAGATTCACCTAAATTATCAATAGAAGGTGCATATTTGAAGTATTGAAAATGCCCCCAGAATGCTGGATGGAGATCTAAGACACTTTTACAATGTGATTCTTTATTAAACCAGTTTTGGGCCTCACAAATGTGGAACTACAAATAAAGTTCATGTTAACTTTGTACACAAACATTCCAAGAGAGATAAAGTATAAATAATATGCAATTAGTAGTTTGCAGAAACATATCTATGCAATGGAAATGTAAACTCATGCAATTCATGAGAAGGCCAGTTGCTACTGGTTCAACTAGGATTTTCGCTTTATGACAAATACATGCAGATGCAATGCAAGGTTGTTCAAATGGAGAAATCGACAGTCACAATAGAGGGAGAATACTCCTATAGGCCATATGAATGTTTCTTAGAGCTTCATTACATACGTGCCAATAAAAATGGATCCCTCCTAAGAAGTGGTACAACATGTCAAGTGAATCAAGGCAGCCAAATTAGATTTTGGGATGCTAGGAAACCACCTCTTCAAACTCAGACATATCTTCTATAGCTTAGAGACAACTTTCACTAGGAGGAATATTATCATCTTGCTGACTATCTAATTGATTGTAACAGGAGAAAGGAGAGGAGAGCAGAACTAATCAATACAGGGATTTCATGGATAGGCCAAATATAATGTCTTAATTGACAATAGACTACTTACTGAAACTTTTAATTTTGTAAAGGAAGTTAGTGTTGGTTGGGAGATTGTTTCAATCAAAAAAGTAAAAAATATGCACAAGAGGACAACATGCCTGTTGATTGGAAAGTATTGACTAACATATCTGATTTGATAGAATATTTCACAGAATGGCACCAAACTTTGCTTGCTGCAATATTTGGATGGCAATCAGTTACAGTTTTTTCAATAATTAAAGTTAGACCCTGGGATTTGTTAGCCTATGGGAGACGAGCATGATTCACTTATCCAATCCGAAACTAAAAGAAATCTAATAATTAGTAAGCATTCACCCCTCATGTAACTAACACAATCACCATGATCCCAACAAGACACCCAAGATTCTAATACATTAAGAAGAAAAAAATACAGCTAATCTTCTTTCTAGTAACTCTACCAAAGTCCAAACACAATCCCTGACCTTAATGACAAGAAGCTTAAGGACAGAGATGAATGTGTTAAGATTCTACATCCAAAATCCAAAATGTCAGATGACTAAAATTAGGATGCAGCAATGGAATTTGAGGATTTAGAAGATGGGCCGAAGGAAATAGATGATCCACAAATCTCCAAGGATTGTGAAAATTATGAATTCCAAGGTTGAGTAGGCAACAAAAAGACTTTTTAAGAGGAATCCTATCTACAAAGGCAAATGTTTTCCACCTATTATTGACAATCCATACTAAAAATGATCTTGGAAACTTTGAAACATATCAGACTCAAGAAAAATGGGAAAAAAATATCAAGAGTCCATGACTGCTTAAAAATAAGAAATTCAGAGGGAGAAAAGAACCTCAAAACCCTATGCCGTGTTTAGCACAAAATGAAAAAGATATGAAAATAAACATAAACCATCTAACAAGCTTTTCTAAGCATCAACTATTTTTTACACCAAACGAAGAGCTCATAACAAAAGTAGGTAGATTACCCAAAAGAAGAAGTATTCTGCCTTTCCTATTTCTTAGTTGTCACCTCCTCTTCTCTGCATCTTTTTTTTGCTGCCACCATGAACAAGATCACAACAAAATACAAGGAAGAAAAAATGTAGCACAAAATTAAAGTGTAAGAAAAACAAAATGAATAGATAGCCTAGCATCAACTATTTTTTTACACCAAACAAGAGCTCATAACAAAAGTAAGTAGATTACCTGAAAGAAGAAGTATTCTACCTTTCTTATTCCTCAGTTGTCACCTCCTCTTCTCTACATCTTTTTTTGCTGCCACCATGAACAAGATCACAACAAAATACAAGGAAGAAAAAACGTAGCACAAAATTAAAGTGTAAGAAAAACAAAATGAATAGATAGCCCAACATGCATGTTGAAGCAAAGCTAAAAAAAATGTATCAATTGAAAAAACACTAACCCTAAGAAAACTTACAGAGAGAAATATGAATTGAGTACACATGTACCCACATTTACATTCACCTTTTTAAATTTTTTATAATTTTGAAAACAATAATAAATGATTACAAACTTCCATACAAACAAGGAAATCAAAGCATATGGAAGACATTGGCCAAAGTAAATGAAAATAGATATGAAAACAGATGTTGTTGGTTTTATTGAACATGGACCCTAGACAAAACTCTAGGATTACACATTAACACATAAAACTAGAATTTCACTCAGATCATAATTTTAAGTAACTCCACCTCCTTAGTAGAAAACACTGAAAGTAGATTGAAGAGAGAAATAAAATTAGAATTACATTCAAATCTTTTATAGAGAATCCCAAGTTCATATCTGAGGTAGATATAATAATTATAAATCATTGAAATTGGGTAAAATACCAAAATTCAACTTATAAAGCATTGAAATTTGATTCTTCTAATGTACTAGTTATACCCAATATTGAACCATCACTTTAATTGCTAAATGCACCATTTTAGAATAGGGCCAATTAGGTCAATCATGTAATTATATCCCCTAGACAAGACTACACATATGGTCTAGTCCTTTTGTTTTAAATTTTAAAATCTTACTTTGCAAAATTGATTTTCAAGGAATATAACCATTATCTTTTATCTTGCAGCTAAAAGATCTCAATTGTTAGAGTGAATATCTATAATATTATCCTATGTTCAATTGAAATATTGCATATAAATTCAACCTAGTTTCAATTTTGAAATCAAATTATACTGATTTAATTGTTTTAGATGAAAAGTTTTCACTTGAAACTCTTTGTGCCATGTATGTGTCAAATAGTTTCAAGTGAAATTATTTTTCTCAAAACTATTTTCCTTGAAATTGTTTATGACGAAACAATTTTTCCTGAAACCACTTTGTTGGCTGAAAGTTTGACATAGTTCTGAACTTTTATCCAAGTGCAATAAGTATTGGCATGCCATTAAAGAAGAAACTGGTCACTTAATTGTAAGTAAATCCCTTGAATTCCTAGGAGCAAAGGTGGAGAAATGACATGATTAAGAGTTGTATGATTTGTAAGTGTGGTCCCTTTCTGTTGGAATATACATGTGTGTCTTTCTAGTGGCTAGCTATATAGATTAAATAATGACCAATCACTCATATTGATGGAGTGGAGTAGGTGGAGAGAATTATGTCAATATGTATTATAGATTAATGTAATAAAGATACCATTACAAGTTACATGAATTTATAATATCAAAATATACTTCTTTGAATAACACATTGGTGAAATTTCTAAATAGTCAGAATATATAATCAATAATTTATTTAACTAGAATACTTCTCATTGATAAAAAAAAAGTTAAATCCATGATATAAAATATTTTTTTTTTACATTATACAAACAATAAAAATTGTCATGAAGCATACATCAAGGCTTGTGAATTCAAATTCAATAAACAATATAAAATCTATATAATTTAGCCCTTTGGCTAGTTGGTAGAAAAGGACAGTTGTGAGAAAGGATGGTGGTCTAGTCAAACTCTTGTGTGCTCAAAAGGTTGATGAAATAGTCCATGGTTGTGACAAGGAAATCACCACCCTCTTATCTTTATCTTTTTTTAAAGAGTTCCTGTGTTTAACAAAGTGGGAAGGTAACAATTAACTCGACTATAATATGAACTTAATGTCACCTGTCAATGCCACCAACCATTCTCAAAATTGTAGTTGGTGAACTAAAAAAGAATACAAATTTACCAAAGCATTGAATCGTTTGACATGCAACGATGGGCGTCAATGGATATCCAAACTGGAAGAAGGGTTTTAGCTTTAATCAGATTTGAAACACAACATTTTATATGGTAGTGGGAAAAATATCCAAAGCCAAGTTTCATAGATTGGTGTGTGTATTCAGTTGTAAATGATTTTGATTCCAGAAATTGTAGAATTCTTGCACCACTATGCACTCATAATGTGCAAAATTATTGATGAAATGGTGGACGATTCTTCTCTAAGCACACTTTAGTGGCCATCCATATTGTCTTCTCCCTCAGCATAGTTGTAAATCTTCTAACAGTTTAAGGGCGCTACTCAGAAATGTTGTTTTGGAGGAAAAAGCCAAATTTGTGGCAGGATTTTTTCACTGTAACAAATGTTTATGTAATACCAGAGACTTATTGGGGAGTTACTAGTATTGACTCCTTATGAGTAATGATATTTATGTCACTAGTGAGATCTATTGAAGCACAAACTTCAATGGGTATTTTGTAGACATTATAGTGGGACTGTATTTTCTAATAACTTTAGCTAAATTGTAATACCAACCAGTTGAAATTTCAAAGTTTGTTATGTAAATTTATTTTGATAGTTTTAATTCTTATGTGTATTTTTTTTTGGGGATAAAATGAGTGTTAAATGAATTGAGGAACGATGTTTTGTACAAATATTTAAGATGTAAAATGAAAGAGTTATAGAGGTCCAAAATGATTGGTTCATAAGGAATAATAATTGTTGAAACTTGTGCAAATGGGATAGCAAGATACACTAATATCTTGACTGTGAAGAAAAATCTAAATGTATTTGATCGAAAATGGTAACATATATGGGTGACCTCTTGAGATGGCCTATTCTAATGGTATCAAATTATGTTATACACTCTCATTTCACTGCATTCAATTCTTTTGTTTCATCCATATAAACATCACCTATATAGAAATAGTTTCAAGTGGGCCATTCAAGGTCATCAAAGAAGGCTCATTTAGGGAATCTAAATCCTCCCTCCCATCAGAAGCTATGAGATTACAAAATGTTAAATAACAAAAAATACCCAACCTAGGTGATGCATACAATTAATAAAACCTACTACCTTTAGTGCCAAAGAGACCCATCGTGAAGTTGAGGTAGTCATAGAAGTATTCCCACAAGGATCCATAAGGATCCATGAGAGTCCACCCTCATGATTGAAAATGGGAGAAAGTCTTGCAGAACATGAGCAATTGTGAAAACTACATTGATAAAAATATACCAATACGAACCTCATGTAGCATGTAACTCCTAATGAAAAGTGTAATGTTCATGTGTGATTAAGCAAGTCCTAAATGTGTTAAAAATCCAACTCCACCTCCTCCAAATATGCTAGATCTAAAATTGGTTGAAGTAAGAACATGTAGTTTTTCATTTATAGAAATTTTTAACTTAGGCTATAGGCCAATGGCTCAAAAAGAATGTGTATAAAACCGCAATGTAAGGTTCAATGCGAAGGAAAGAGTTGTGTGTGGACCTTAAAATTGTTCAATTATCAGAAATAAGTGATGAGCATGCAACATGTAACCTTTGAAAATGTGGCTAAACTTCTCAACATAGTAGTAGCTGAATAAATTTGTGATCCCCAAAAAGTACTTCTCCACATCTTCTAGTAGTGGAGCAGAGTAGATCCCAGCTTCCAACCATGTGACCACCAGTTACAACTTCACTGCAATTCCATTAGGATTCCATATTCCAAGGATATATGACGCTTATCACTTGTGGCTGTGAGAAACCTGAGTTAGTTATGTAGGTTTGTATGGTTTGCAGGATAGATTTTAGAACCCATGGGTACTTAAGTGTGGAGATAATTTGATGATTTACTTTGAATGGTTGGCAAGTCAAACATAGAATCTATAGTACCTGAGATAATCTCTCTGACAATACGATGGGAGAGAAACAACACCAGCAATAAAAGATGATCAAATGAAGATGATATGAAGAACTGAGATTCAGCCCTTTATCGAACCTTGAGACTCTCATCATATTCTCCACACCACAACAAAGCTATGAAGCTTTTAAGATTATTAATAATCTTAATGTTTAGAGCTCACTATTTAAGTATAATTAAGATCTCGATGATAGTATATACTATATGTGAATACAAATCTTTTAACAGTGTAAATGGTTACGAAGAAGAATTGAATGGATTATGGTAGCTGTGAAAAGTAACATAATAGGCCCATCGAATTTTCCATCTTGTACCATGTGGCACAATTGTTAGTGGTTTGGGGGAAAAGTTGTGAAATATCTAAGGTGTCCATTAAATTCCTATTAGAGCAGTAGGGCCACAACTAAATGGGAGAAAACATAAACCTTGACTTTTATTGTTTAATTGTTCATTTTTAATTTTTGCATGCATTCCACATTTCACTCACCAGATGCTCCGCGTTTACTAAGAGCTACACCACGTTTCATTGAAAGGGTCATTGATGGTCCATTATCTTTGATAGAGCTAATTTTAGCAATCTCGTTTGAATCATAGTAGCAAACAAGCAAAGCATCGAGAGAGGAAATGCCTTGATTTTCCTTTCCCCAAGCCAGAGAAATTTAACATGGTTAGGGATAATGGAATCCCTCTTTGCCACAAGCAGCAGCTTCATTAACTCTTTTACTTCCATCTCCAATTTTATGAGAATTTTTTTCAAACTAGCTGGAAAGAGAAGACGACCAAATGCTAATATTGTGTGCTTTCATTCTATAATCTATTTTTTGGGTGTTCCAACATTTATTTTATTTTTGGTAGGTCACTGTAACTTTGAAATAGTCTTAAACGACTCAAACGATTTTGTAGAGTTAACTTATTTAGTCTAAATTTTGTGATTCAAAATGTGTATATTTATATATATGGTGGTTGCAGAGCCGAGTTGAGAGTTTTTGTTGAAGATATTTCCAAAGGCACAGAAATTTTGAGTTGATGCCAAACATACAATTGGGAATCAGGTGGATTTCTTTTCCAGCTTCATATTGTGCATTCTCAGTAGAAAACTGTCTCAAATTGTTCAAATATTATAGAATATACAATTAGCTTAAGTCTGCCATAACTTTCATGCACTTCCCAAAGCATTGTCAATCAAAATGTACTATAACGAATGCAGATTTTTCTGTCTAAATAAACTAGTTTAATATATAGCTGAAATGAGCTTGAATTAGGTGGTCTTTGGATCTCATCACTGCGATAGTGAGGCTACAACTGGATTGATAGCTGTAGGTGGTCCCTTCAGGGATAGGGCAGACCATGGCAGAGGTGCCAAGCTGTCTATTATGATAATTGGAGTAGGGGACTAACATCATGTGAGAGTAGGAACAAGGCCCCAATGAAATCTGATTTACAGCCATTTGAAGAAAAACTTTCAATCAACAGACCTTCACTTGAGGGTAAATTAAGCTTCCCCTAATGATCTAATCTGTCTATTTTTTAATGGACAATGAACTGCTTATGATCATAATGTTAAGATGTGTTTGCTAATGTGTTATGTATGGCTCTAGGAAAATTCATTGCCAACAATTCACCGAGGGAAAATTCACTGTCAACAATTCACCACAATTCACCGCAATTCACCGTAGGAAAATTCACCGCCATGGAAGCGAAAAATTCATGCAATTAATTTTTCGCGTGGTGAGTTGTCATGATGGTGAATTTTCCCATGGTGAATTGATTTTTCGCATGGTGAATTGTCATGACGGTGAATTTTCCCACAGTGAATTGTTGGCAGTGAATTTTCCATGGTGAGTTTTCCCACGGTGAATTGTTGGCAGTGAATTTTCCACAGTGAGTTTTCCCACGGTGAATTGTCAGCAGTGAATTTTCCATGGTGAGTTTTCTCGCAGTGAATTGTCGGCGATGAATTTTCCACGGTGAATTGCTGGCGGTGAATTTGCCTTATGTATACATTCTCAGGTGTGGGTGTAAAGAAAATCAATACTGATCCTCTTACAATAGCTAAGGAGGAGCGCAAGCTAGCTACCCCAGTTCTGGCATATCAATTTGCTATGCTAAAGCCTAGTGGGGTTGAAGGAGATGTGACACTCAATGACATAAAGAAGAGAATTTTGATGCCTCCCAAAAGACCCATCCAACACCTTGTTGGGGACTATGTGAAAACCACATCTATTGCTTCAACTGGCTATTTCCTTTCTGGAAAGGTTGTGGTTGCTCTCACCAAAATACACACACAAGGAAAAGGAACCATTACAACTATGAGGACAAGAGGCTGAGTTGTGCACCATATGCAACCCATAAATAGGACTTGCATTGCACCCAAGATACACTTTCCTAGCCTAGGTTTAGGCAGAACTTGTGTCCACAAAGTATTCTAAATTCAGTTAAACTAGATGTTCTCCCCAAGTCTTGTATACATCCAAAACCACTTAAATAGACACCAACAAGAGTAGACCTTAAAGGTCTTACAAATTAGGAGGTTGAGAACATTGAGTGCAAGTAACAAAGGAGTGGAGTTTAAGGGCGTAGAAATCTTGCTTCTCATAATAACTTATCTGTTGTATGTATATATATGCATATTATTTTTATCTATACTGGATTTGAGATGTGCTTGGGATAGGAGAATTGGGCAATATTGGTTTGTAATATATTTTGTTGGGATTTCATGAAACTATATTTCATGTGTCTTTCTAGTTGTGTTCCATAGCTGAATCTCATGATTCAATCTCACCAAATTTTCTCCTGGTCTGTCTGTCTACATGATGAATAAAAAATATTTTGTTGAACTGACATTGGATATATCTTACACTATATTTCCACGTTGTGGGTTGGAAAAAAATATATATATACAAAGTCAATGCTAGCCATGTTGCAGTCCATGATGCAATCTTGCAAATTTGATGTAACTTAGATATCAATGCCCACCAATGGCCCAGAATGGAACTAACAAAACCAAAAAACAATATTCCCAAAGTACATAATGAATTGAAATGTGCCCTAAACTCAAAGCTACATCAAGCAATCACTTTCCTAACGTTTGAGGTGGAGAAGCATTAAACCAGTCCATACTGATACACCACGGCTACGAGTCTTACAACGTGATCATGTTCGAAGCCTATATACTCTTAATGAACTGAAGTGCCAAAACAGTATTTTGTCTAATCTTGAATAGGGTGATGGGGCAGAAGAGTTTTTAATGTATAATTCAAATAGAAAGTAAGGGTTTTGTCAAAGGTTGCAACTAGTTTATCACTTGAAATCTACCCTTGCCAGTTTTTGTCCTCTTACGGAGAAAAGAGATAGAACAAACTTTAAAAAAAGACAAGAAAACCTATTGGAACACAAACCCACTTTTCTGCTTTGTCTTTTCTGTGGTCCCCTGTTTTTGCTTTGCCTTTTCTATGTCCACTTTACCCAACTAGCAGGATCTCCACAAATAGGAACACCTCCCCATCATAGGTAAACGCTGCCCCCACCCAAACACGCCTGGAAAACACTGCCTTCTGCCCTGGTGACACTGCCCCCGAGCCTGGTAAACGCTACCCACAACGCAACCTCCAACCCTGCCTCAGTCAATTTCTTCTACTAAAATCACAATTTCCTCCAACGCTGCCTCAGTCAATTTCTTCTACTAATATCACAACTTCTGCCATAGAAAATGCATTGAGTGAGGGTAAAAATGCATTGAGGGAGGGAAAAGGAAAATGGAGGGAAAAGGAAAATGCGTGTTCGATGAGGCGGGCGAGAATAAAAATAAAATATTTTAGAATTTTTTAATTTTTTATTGTCTTAATTTAAGACAATTAAAAGATTTAAAATATAATTTAAATATAAAATATATATTTAAGAAAAATTAGATTAATTTCTTAAATTAATGTCTTAAATGGCCCCTTTATGTAGTAGTGTGGAAATGTTATATTAGGATTATGAGTTTTATATATCTACAATTAAATATATATGATATCAATTTATGTTAGAATAAATTAGCAATCACATTTTGGTGTGTAATGGGTATGTCGAAGAGGTGGGGAAGGTCAATTATGAAAAATTTTGGTTTATTTTTTGCATACATTTGTGTAGTACATGAGGTCAATTGGTAGGCCATTTAATAAATGATGTTATTTGTGCAACAAAGGTCTCAATGGAGAATTGATAGCTTCAAATCAACTATGCATCCACTTACAGGGATCCAAACATGACTAAAACAAACCTCTCAATTAGGAAGATAATCAAGCTTCATTACCAACAAGCCCATTTTATGCTTGCAATAGGGAGATATAGGGATAGAAAGAGGGCGAGATAGAGGGGTTTGAAGAGCAAGATAGAGAGAGGGGTAAGGAGATAGATATATAGAGGAAGATAGATGGAGATGAAGGAGGAGATGTATATGAAGAGGAGAGGGAGAGATAAAGAGAGAGAGGAGAGAGGGATAGATAGAGTTGAAAGAGATAAATATATAGAAAAGGAGAGAGGGAGATAATGAGAGAACGAGAGAGAAATATAAAGACAAATATAGAAAGTGAGATATAGAAAGAGGTAGAGAGATATGGAGAGATATAGATATAGAGGTCTAGGAAGAGGTAGAGGGAGAGAGAGAGAGGGGGGGAGACATGTCTCTAGTGATAGAGCTCAAGATAGAAGAAGGTAGATGTAGAGATGAAGATAGAGTGAGAGAGGAAGATGGAGTCAAATAGATAGAGAGGTAGAGAGAGGGAGAGATAAAGATAGAGAGAGATAGGGAGATAGAGAGGAAGAGGGAGATGGAGAGATGGAAAGAGATATAGATGGTGAGATAGATTGATAAAGAGATAGAGATATAAAGAGACATAGAGAGAGGGGGAGAGGGAGAGAGACAAAGTGACATACAAATAAAGAGAAGTAGAGTTAGAGATATAGAGGGGGAGATAGAGAGAGGGAGAGAGAAAAAGAGATAAAAACATATGGGAAGAAAAAGAGAGAGAGATAGAGGAATATGGGAAGAGAAAGGGAGACAAGTAGAGATAGAGAAATAAATAGGGGGTAGGGAGGGTAAAAAGGAGATATGGGGAGAGATAGAGAGAGAGAGGAGATAGGTTGTGAGGGGAGATAGATAGGTAAAGGAGAGAGAGAAAATGAGAGAAAGAGAGAGATGTAGAGAGGGAGAGGGAGAAATATGGTTTGTGTGTGTGAGAGCAAGAGAGAGATATAGAGATAGGGATAGGAAGGGAGAAATAGTGAATGAGAGAGAGTATATATATCAAAGAGAAAGGGAGAGAAATAAAGAGAGGATAGAGAATCAAAGAGATATAGAAAGGAGCGAGAGGGAGAGGGGGAAAGAGAGGGAGAGAGGGAAAGAGAGGGAGAGATGGAAGGAGAGAGAAAGAGGGAGAAATATATAAAGAGTTCTAATTCATACTTAGGTCCTACAATTTATCAATTAAATTCAACTAAATACCCATTCGATGTCATTTATAGAACACAAGGTATTAATCTAACTAATTGCATAACTAAATTTTCTATGTAGCTGAATTGTTCTTTGAAGCTCCATTATAAATAAGAAAGGAAATGGACTTATAATTTGTTTAACTTATTGATTCTCTTAAAGTGATAACTTAGTCATATGTATTTACAAGCATGGTAATCATTTTGATTAATATCTATCTTATCTAGTTATTTGTCCTATTACTATTAACTTGACTTTATTTGCAATGAGTCTCTTTAAGCTTAATTTTCATTTATTGTAAGTTATAATAGTGTTAGCAAGAATTTAAGTAAAATAACTTAATGATTTATAATTTATTTTCCCTTTCTCAACACTCATTTGAACAATATAATTTCTACGAGTATATCAATAAATTTATATTTTCATACTCATAATGGATTTATTCAACTTCTTGCAATGTTGTTGTAACAAGTTAATTATAGTAAATTTTGTTGAACAAATTTATAATAATTGAATAATATGATTCCTTATCTATAGAGTCCTTATTCCAAGTTTTCATATTAACTACATATGATAAATATGACACTATTGCATATTATAGCATGCATCAAGATATAAATTACATAGGCAATAATTTCTTCACAAAACATGCCCTATATATTCCTTGTACAAAATACATCATTTGTTCATAAATATTCCTTTTCATAGTATGTACCAAATAATTAAATAAGCTTGAATTTATCTAAAATGATTTGGTCAATGAAATTAAAATCCTTGATTAAAAAATATTGATAACTAGGTCCCAACCGATGGACCAATTAGACTTTACCCAATCCCCATACCCTAAGTATTGGGAAAAAACTCAACAAGACATCAAAAATACAACCCAACAATATAGAATAATTTTAGTCAAAATCATGTTAACAACTTGTTTGGTTCTTTCAAGAATACTCATCCAACATTTAGATATTAATATCATTGAATTCAAAAAAAATTGTATCAATAATGTTTGACTCACTTAACAAAGCCTTACAACCAACAAGACAATATTTAAATTTTCTGATGAATAATCATTCTTAAAAATACCAAAATTAAATCATTAATGATGTACCACAAAGTAATAAATCTTGTTCATAACAATACAATCCATTTTGAGTTGTACTCCAACATACGGCTCAATTGGCAATAGGGTAAACCATTTACCCAAAATATAAGGTTCAAGTGACGCAACATAATAATTTTCACTTCATACCCACAACATAAAATCTAGATGATAACAATATCAACTTAAATATATTCATTTAAGCTAGCCAATGACCATAATAACAATATAAAAATTCCATGGTTTGGCTTAAACCAACTTCTCTATTCATGTTCAACTAACTACCATATTAACACATTGATCCCCACAATAAAACCTTTGATAATTAAATTATCTTGTAAATGTGAGCAAGCAAATAAATTTATTTGTAAAAACACAATCAAGTCATGTTAGAGTAAATGCATATTTACTTAGGAACATAGTTTTCATTTAATAGGGTAATTAGTTTTTTATTCTCGTATTCCCGTATTGGGTGGTTGCACACCCATTTGGCATTTTTTCATGGCTTTATAAGCTTGTAACATTATGTACATCAAGATCATCTCATTTTTCATTTTTCTCTCTACGAAGTAGCAAGGTGCTCCTCTCTATCTGGTGAAGGTTATTCCACAGTTGATTTTCCTGGGTGCTTTGCTCTAACAAGACATACACATATTCCTTGAATATATTTATGATTCAAACTTAAAAAAAAGGAAAAAAATATAAATGAAAATGATAAAATGATATTAATCACCATATATTATAGCACATAGTACTGTTTTTCCTCTCCCAACAATTGATACTTTTTTTGGTGTCATTTTTAATTTTAGGTAAAGCTAGAACTAAACTTGGTCAAATTTTAACCATTTCTAAGAAGCTTACTAAATTATTTTATCAAAATACTCTTAGGTATTGATTTCATGTAATTGAGTCAATAATATTTGATTAAGAAAAATTCTATGTTTAAAAAGGTGAAGTAAATAGGTCAAACTATGATATCCTCTCTCATATTCTTTGATATTTTCAAGGCTCAATAGGGTGGTCCTACAATATATAGTGGATATTATGGTAAAAAAAACTCCATAATTCTTTAAGCATGAATAACGTTGATTCATTAACGTTGATCAATTCTTTTGAGATTATTTACAAATCAAACTATGACATAAAGATATAGAGATAAACCCAAAAAAAAAATCACTAATCTACTAGATGTGTTATTTGTTTACAAACAAATGGGGGGATCTTTATGGTGTAGAAATATGCACTCTCAATTCTCTAATGATACAAAAAAAAAAAAAATCAAAGTATACTAATATTTTTCACTCTTAATAACCTTAATGAACTAGTGTGAGTGAATAAAATTAATAAATTACATATCATTTAGATTTTCATTTTAAAATGTGAAATGTGTGGGAATTAATTATAAGGATGAAAGTAGTAAAATTACCAATGTGTTAAAATCAACCCTTCTTTCCTTGAGGACATTCATGACTCATCCCATGAAATTTGATACATCATACACGAGCTTGTTAGCCTCATAGGTGGATGCAATTCTATTTGATCTATTAGGATTGTACTTTTAAATATTGTAGATGGTTTTCATTATCAAGACCCTTAGAAACTCTCTTTTTTATTTATACTAGAGTAGGACCTTTAAATTTGACATGGTCAAGGTCCTTTTGAATGTAATCTCAACAGTCTTTCATATTGTTAACAATCCTTGTTATGTTATGAACTTTTTCTTTGAAAATTCTACTGACCCATTCCTCATTGTTATTTCTATCTTTTTGGACATCCCTAGTTTTGCATTTAGTTCAATTATTACTTTGATCAAGGTGTCTCTATCTTGCATTGTACTTGGAGGAAGCTTGATTTATTTTAGAGACTATCCCTCAATCTAAGCCCTAAGGTTCTCTTACTGAAAATTGTTGTATTCATAACTAGAGACGTTTCTCAAGGGGACAAAGAATCTTGAGTTTCTGAAAACTAGGAAAACTAGTCGTTTATCTAGTTTTCCAATTGTTTAATGCCAGATGAATTGACAAACACTATCAAATGTCATTAAATGTGTCAAGTTGTAGAGTATGGCACTATGAACTTAACAATAACTAAAAGAAATAAATAATATGGAATCTTAGATTGAATAACCCTCTTAATGAGTCATTACATAGACCCACTAGACAAGAGAAAGAAATAATGATCGATAGGAATATTCGAGAATAGAAGGAAGCTTGAGACTGAAGTTTTGAGCAAATAGGGAACCAAAAATAGTTAAGATGTTGCATATTGTGACTTTGAGTTTGGTGTTGGAGCATCCTAAATTGTATCCCTTGACAATTCATTGTAAATTTTTCTCCAAGTGCACCAAGATGTGATACAAAAGGGGGTCTTAAGATGCCACATTTTTCTAAAATCAACAAAGTATGACATTTGATGAGAAAATGAAGATAGCTACGCTCAAATTTTGAAGATGCAACAAGAACAAGAGTTGTAGAGCTCTAAATCTACTTTCTATTTTTATTTTTATTTTTGAAAATGGTGAAGATTAAGGGTTTCAAAAAGGGGGAGCACACAAAGTGGTCAATTTTTTTTCAAAAAAACATAACATAGCATTTGGTGTGCTCCCCCTAAAATGTTAATTTCTTAAGAATTTAAAAAATCAATGAAGTGAGAAATTAGTTAACACCAAGTATTTTAGGCCTAGTTTTTTTGCTAATGTTTAATGAATATATGGTTTTTCACAAATTTTCAAAGTGGACACATCCTGTAAAACATAAATTTGAGCATGCTCCCTCCTAAATTTTTTGAAAACTGATTGAAAATCAATTTTATTTTTTTGCAATATGTGTAGAATGGAGTCTAATTTATAAAAATGTATTTTGTTTCAAAATTTGATGAATGAGTAGAAAACTATACCAAAAATATCACATGTTGGTTTTTGACAAAAAATGGACACACTAATAAAAGAAACTAAAGATGAAAACCTTAACATAGTCAAAATGTGAAAAAAAATTATATGGTTAGATAGATTAGAGAGAGCTTAATGTCATTGTAATATTTTTATATTTATATGCATTGAAACACATGCAAACCTAATGGAGACCATGACCAAAAATATGTTTTTTTTACCTTTAAAAAAACCATGTCTTTGGCATGAAATGGTTGTCC
This sequence comes from Sequoia sempervirens, assembly GCA_007258455.2. Taxonomy (NCBI): domain Eukaryota; kingdom Viridiplantae; phylum Streptophyta; class Pinopsida; order Cupressales; family Cupressaceae; genus Sequoia; species Sequoia sempervirens. Next base: position 605,346,399 of record VDFB02271358.1, read on the forward strand.
AACCCTTTGTGTTGGATGCCCAAGGAAAATGCAAATCATTTGACATTCACCAAGTGAAAATATATCTTTAGAATGCAAGTGCCAAATGAGAGAGAGAGAGAGAGGGAGTGATGGATGGAGAGGTAGGTAGAGAGAGGGAGAGAGGAGATGAAGGTAGAGAGGTAGGTAAAGAGAGAGAGAGGTAGGGATGGAGAGATGGAGGGAGAGGTAGGGATGGAGAGAGAGAGAGAGGTGAGAGAGAGAAAGGTAGGTAGAGATAGGGAGAGGGGAGATAGAGATAAGTATAGAGAGGAGAGAGGCATGGAGTGGTAGGGAGAGAGGGAGAGAGAGGTGAGATAGATGTGAGATAGAGAGAGAGAGAGAGGGGGGACCGAAAGAGGTAAAGAGAGATATGTGAGATAGATAGAAGTAGAGAGAGAGGGGGTAGGTGAGATAGAGAGAGAGTGGTAGGGAGTGATGGAGGGAGAGCTAGGTAGAGGGAGAGGGGAGAGAGATTAGAGAGAGAAGGAGAGAGGAAGGAGAGGTAAGGAGGGAGAGAGAGAGAGGGAGGTGGGTGTGTGTGTGTGTGTGAGGTTAAATATTTTATTACTAGATTTTATGCTCAACACATCTGGCAGCTTTTTTCTTTTATTATACTTTGAATTACTAAAACCACATATATAAGTTGACACATTGGATTCAATTAATTAGTTTCTTTTATGTTGGAGTCTGAAATATTATGATTTTTTATAATTCATTAATTAGTTTCCTTTATGTTGAAGTCTGAAATATTATATTTTTTATAATCAATTATTTTCTTTTATGTTGAAGTTTGAAATATTGACTTTTTATAATCCATTATTTTATAGGGAAAAAAATTGGGGGTTGATATAACTTTATAAAAAAAGTGGAGCTTGTTTTATTTGCAATGACTAGAAATAACTAATTATATAAAAATATAAAATTAGTTTACTATTGATGTTTTAAATATATCTATTTTTAAAACTGGAGATATTATATTTAATTTATTCATTTAATAATTTTTTATTTTATACATAAAGAGAGTTTTGATTATTTAAAGAGTTTATTAAAAAAATTAGTTATTGTGTCTCTTAATTTTTATGTGTTTCCATTTATTATCACATTCTTTATGAAGGTTTTAATATTTGATTTTATTCTTATTATCCTCTCTACATTCCAATCCTCAACTTATTAAAAATCACTTCAATATTTCTTACGCACTTTAAGAGAAGACTTAAACTTTAATACTATCCATAAGCTAATATCAAAATTTAATTGTACAAATGTGAGTTTTGACTATTTCTAACTAATAGTGAGAGACTCCATAAATTTCATAACAAATATTTTACCCTCCCTTTCAACCACATGACATGAAGACAAATGAAATAAAATATTAAAATTTAACCATTATTAATTATTAAAAGATAGAAAAATATTAGAAAACACTTGAAAGAAGCCTATCACATTTTTTTGAAAAAAATATCACATTAAAAATACAAATTTAGAAAAAGAAAGTTCTTTTATGTTCTCATGCAAACTTGAGAATCAGTGGTGTATGAGCTCTGCTCCTAGGGTTTTGTGGTTTTTGCGGTCATCCTTAGCATCATACCGCACTTACAACGCAGGAACTACCTCTTTTGTAGTGTGTACAACCACATTTAGTGCGAGCTTTGTGTTTTAATATGCCTTCAACCGCCCCTAACCCAATAGTTCATGCTGGTGTTGGCGGTTTGACGGCTTTGCTCAATGGCTCCCCTTCTGAACAAACGTCCCCAGAAATTTGTTCTAAAATCTTTTCACGAGGTATGCATTCTAACTCCCATGTTGATGTGGTTTTACCTTTACTAGAGTTTGATTCTTCTTGTCAATGGCTTGAAAGTCACACCCTTGTTGGGAGAACCCCCCCTGAAAGTGTGCTTAAGGAATGGGTTGACAAGGCCTAGGTCCCTCATGGGGTCCGCCTTGATATGGTCCAGAACTTGACCAAGGGTTTCTTTCTATTTCACTTTTTGGAGGTTAGTCATGTGCAGGCCATCTTGGGCCATGGTCCTTGGTATGTCTAGTCCTATTTGTTGGTTTTCTAGGCCTGGACCCATGATTTTACTATCTCAAATGAGACTAAACTCTGGGTCCCAATTTGGATTGAGTTTCCTGGTCTCCTGCCTTGTGTGCCTTTTTTGAATCAAATTGTGTCCTCATTGGGGAAGGTTATCTATGTTGAGCCAAATAGGTTTTTCTAGGCCCATCCCCAAAAAAGGGCTTGTGTAGAAGTGGACCTCTCCCATGATTTGAAAGACGCCATTGACATCCAAATAGGAGCTCTCTGGCACACCCAGAAAGTCACCTATTTCAATTTTCCTAAAAAATGTTATCAGTGTCAGTCTGTAGACCACAAGATCAAGGACTTCCCTTTGGAAGTGCCTCATACACCTTCTCTACCATGAGATGTTGAACAACCTCATTAGGCAGAGTCTTCTACTGGCAAGTAGGATACAGCTTGGACTACAGTTACAAATCGCAAGAATAAGTCTTTTGGTTCCGGGTCAACTTCCAAAGCCATTGAGCCGACAAAAATTGCTTCAAACCCTTCTACAAAGGGGATGGCCACTCCAACCAAGGTTGATAGCGTGCCTCTGCAGTCTTGGCCGAAGACCACGCCTCAACCTGCTACTATTATGATCGCACAATTGAATGTTTTTTCTCCCGTGTCAGGAGCTCAAAGGCATTCTCATAGCCCTTCTCCGCCTAGGGAAGAGGGGAAATATGTCCAGGAGAAGCAGAGAATTTCTTCTCCTTCTATTAATCAAATTGGCTCGATGCTGCCAAAATTTTTATAGAATCGTTTCTCTTCTATGAATGAAGAGGAACCAGATTCAGATGATATGGATGTGTTTCAACCATGAAATTCCTCTCATGGAATGTTTAGGATCTAACATACCTCTCTAGAAAGTATACTGTCAAAGATACCTTACGTAAGTTGTCTAGTATTGATGCGCTTTTTCTCCAAGAAGTTAAAATTTTTGGTTTTTTGCTCGCCTCGGCTTGTCGCTCTATTTGGCCAGCTAGTTCCATGTTTTGTATTGTTCATGAGCCTAGGCATGGAGGAGTTGTCACTCTTTTTTCCCCATGGTGGCATTCCTGTGTGGTCAACCATGGGTCTAACCCCATGCAATGGCTTGTTTGGATGCTTCTTAACATTGATAATCATTCTTTTGGGATTATTAATGTTTATGCCCCTAATGATGTTCTGGAGAATTTTGTGCTTTGGTGATGGATTGTTGACTCATTTCCTGTTGCCACTTGGATTTTATGTGGGTACTTCAATATGGTTGAGATGGCATATGACAAAGAAGGCACTTTTCCTTTCAAATGGGTAGCTAGTGAACGATTTAGGCGTGGTTTTACATGCGCAATAAATTGGGGTTCTTTGATCCCAATATCGGTCACCATCATTCTCATTCTCTCTGGCACACCTAGTGTAATTATAGGGCTATTTCTAACAGAGTTTTTAAATGCCTTGGTCATGCCATGATCTCAACTCAATCCTTTTTCTCTTTTGACAACTCTTCCCTTCTAGTTAAGCCGTTAGTGGATGTGACTTTGTTAGACCACTTCCCCATTTTCTTCCACATTGAATGGGAGATTAGATAGAATTACACATGTAAGACACAATTCTTTCTTAACATGTCCTTACTCTACCACAAGCCTACCCTGGCCCACATTTGTAGGGTTTGGAATTTGAAATGCAGGCCAGCCCATCATATAGGCTGGATTACTTGGTGGAATGATGTTGTCAGTTGTACTGCTCAATTTTTGTGCATTTATGGGTGCAAGCTTGCCACTTGCACCAGCAGTCTTTTGAGGCTACCACTGTCGACCTACACTTAGCTACTGAGGATTTAGCGGCCAACCCCTTTTCCCCAACTTTGCAAGCTATAGTTGTTGAGTTAAGGCACAAAAAGAAAATTGTGGATAGTTATGCTATCAAAGGTGCGAAAATCAAGGAACATCTTCACTGGCTTAAAATTGGTGATCGTGCCTCTAAGGAATTTTTTTTGGCCTTGCGCGTTAGACACTCTTCCCTAGGCATTAAAAAACTTAAAGATGGTGTACAAGTCCTTTCAGAATTTCCTGACATTCTCCAGGCTTTCATGCATCACTATGAGCAAGTGTTCACTACATAAGACCCCACATCTGAGTGCCAGCAAGCCCTCCAGGACTGCTTCGCTGTCATGCCACATAGGCTTTCTATAGCCCAGAAAAAGTATTGTGATCAATTGCTAACAATTGAATATCTTAAAGAGGCTATGCATTCCATGGTTGATGATAAAGCCCCTGGGATCGATGGACTTTCTTGCGAATTTTATAAGGCACTCTGGGATTGTGTTGGCCCCGATTTACACCATGTTTATTTAGAAGCTTTCCATGCTAACTCTTTAGGGGAGTTCATAAAAAAAGGAAATATTAAATTCATACCTAAATTTGGGGATCCCAAAGACATTTGTAATTGGCGGCCTATCATGCTTCTTATTGTCTCCTACAAAATCATCTCCAAAGCTCTTGCCTTAAAGATTCACCATCTTCTACCTCAAATTGTTCGCCCAAAGCAAACTAGCTTCATCAAATCCAAGTTTATTTTGGACAACATTAAATTGTTGTTTGGGAAGGCATGGAATGGGCTTGACGCTCCAATCAAAAGGCCATGTTTATTAAAATTGATTTTTTCAAAGCATATGATCACATTGAATGGCCATTTATCCTTGCCATGTTGCAAGCCTTGGGTTTTGGGCCCAATTTTATTCAGTCTGTTTGGTTGCTTTTTGCAAACACCTCAGCCTGCATAACCATTAGTGGCTACCAGTCCTTTGCCTTTGGTCTCTTTCGCTCCATTTGTCAGGGTTGCCTTCTTGCTCCTTTGTATGTGCTCATTGCTGAAGGTTTTGGTTATCTTTTGGCCAATGCGGCCTCCCAATGGCATGTCAAAGGCAATTCGTTACTGGACTCCTAGACTCAACTTGTTAATGGTCATTTTTCTAATGACTCTTTTCTCACTCTCTTGGAGGAAGAGGAGAACATTTAATCAGCACTCCACTTCCTTAATATTTTTTTGTCTCACCTCTAGTTCTTCCATTCAGTGGCACAAAACTCTCTGCTATAGATAATTAGTCTTGTGTTTCCCTTCTTAGCTTCAGTAGTATGGTTGGAAATGGATTGGGCCAGGAGAAATCTTTCGGTTCTTGGGCATTCCTTTTTCTTTTCAGGCATCCCTGGCTATGCTCTAGCAGGTTGTGTTGTCCTGGGTTGAGCAAAATTTGGCTTATTGGATCACTAAACCCCTATCTCTGGCAGGGAAATTTCAAGTCTACTCGAAAGTTCTGGCTGCCACTCATGTTTACTATTCCTCTTGCTGGGCGCTTTCTAAGGCTGCTTACAACAAAATTGAGAAGCTACTTTGAGACTTTCTTTGGGCCTCTTCTAATACCCATAAAGGTTTCATCGTGCTTCCTGGGAATTCTATTATCTCCCCAAAGATTCTAGAGGTTTGGGTTTGCTTTCCACCCAAAGGCAAGGGACTGCCTTGTGTGTGAAATGGATTATCCACACCCTTACTGGGGATGAGGCCTGGAAAATTCTTCTCCACCATTATATTCAGGCCAATTTTCCCTTATAGAGACTTTCTTGGAAGGGGATTGGGTTACAAACCATTTTGGTAATGAATGAACCCATCCAAATTGTTGGGACTTTTGTTGCAAAAACTATTTGGCATGCCTAGGAGACTGTCAAACCCTGGCTCTGGTGGGTTGGCTCTAGTTTTTGTCATGGGCTTTCACTTAACTGGTAAAACATTTGGTGGTTTCCTCTTTTTGCCCGTAATGATCAACCTTTGGCTAAAGCTCCCTGGCTTAGAGCTATTAGGTTTCACAAGAAGGGTATCCAAACCCTCCAATAAATTTTTCATAGACCTGCCATGTGTATTATGCAATGGGACGAGTTGTGTGCCTTGTACAAGCTTCAAAACTAGGATTGTGTTACCTTTGATGGTTTGGTGAGTGCTATTCTAGATGAGAAGCGTCACAAAATTGGTATTTGTGGGTCCAAACCTTGGTGGAAGGACTGGAAGTGGTACCTAGATACTCCTTTCATAAATTACAAGCCTCAATTTGGTTACAGGTGGCTTTCACCCCATTTTCCTATGATCCAAAGTTTGAACTAGAGGTGGCTTCTTCAATCTCCTGCTCTTGTTTGGCATAAAAGATTCACTGCCACTTCAATCTCCTGCTCTTGTTTGGTATACATGTGTTGAGCCAAAGTTAGCCCATTTTTCTTGGTGTATTCTTTTCCAAGGCTTGCTTATGGGCTCTTGGCTTGTCCACTTGGGGGTACATGACCCTCGGTGCCCTTTCTATGGGTAGGCTGAGACTTTTAAGCATCTCTTCTAGTTTTGTCCAAGAGCTCAGCAGTTTTGGACTTGGATTCATGATTTCTTTTGGCCATTTAGGCCAGAGCCATTCTCTTGGCATATGATTCTACTAGGGGATTTGCCAAAATACCAGCTAAGCATACCTAGCTTTGGCACACTTTCAGGGTGGAAATCCTCTTTAATATTTGGAAAGATAGGAATGACTACATATTTGCTCATTCTCAATTGGATTGTCAGATTTCTTTGTATACAAAAGCTATAATTTGTTCTAATGTGTTATTACATATTCAAGTACAAGCCAATAAAGTGGCTCTAGAAGCTGCTCACCTGGAGGTGCTTCTAGACCATTGGGGCAATGCCCCTTGCATTATTATTTGGGTCTCCACCTCACCCTATTCTTCTTGTGGCCACTCACCCTCTCAGGGCCGGTAGCAGATTGGTTATGTGAGTCCTCGCTCTCAACCTCCTCGACTAGCTCATTCTCCTCCACCACGAGCTGGCCAGGGGTGGCCCTCTAGTGGTGCATCAGGGAGTGGTGGTGGTGGCTCTGGGTGACCCTATGAAGATGCTCCTACTTCTAGGTCTAGCTGGCTAGACTTGGATAAATGTTTCCCATGGCAGGTTCTTGCAATCTCACCTCGTCATGAGTAAGTTGATAAAGAAAAAGATAAAGATGATAATGATGGTTGGGGTTCTCCTCCTGGCGTCACTCTCGACCCCACTGATGTATGGGGGAAGAAGGATGACAGAGACCCTCCTGGCTCTGCTGGCACTACTTTGGCCACCTGATGGCCTTTTTCTTGTCTTGTTCAATGTTTAAAACTTGAATTTTTTTTTTTGGGCATGGTCGATATGACTCCAGGGGTGTGCCTTTTTACCACCCACTTTTTTTTGCGAATATGTACTTATATTTTATTATTTAATATAGATAGCTGCCTATTCATAAAAAAATATATACAAATTTAAATAATTATAAAATAATGAAATTTAAAACACATAAATATAAAAACAAGTTTAAATAAATAATAATAATAATTTAAATTTAAATAAATTAAGAAAATCATTATGAATAAATTTAAATAAAATCTATAGTTTTTAAAATATTTAATTTAATATAATTTATAATTATAATTAATTAAATTAAAAAATAGTAACAAAGTCCTTTGGAAGTTTTTTTGTGTCATGCAACCCAAGTGGGTTGGTAGTTTGTTATTATGGTTGCTACTTGTTCAGTTCTCACTTTCTTCCTTTTTCCTCATTTTGTGACTTCTATTGAGGTGGAGTCATATCCTGTTGAGGTGGCGTTGGTGGATCTGGTTGAAAGTTGTAATCTTCGTCATTTGGAACCCTTTCTGACTTCTCCTATGGAGGTGGAGCTATCTCTTATTGAGGTAGAGATTGATTTGGCTAGAGGTGGTTGGCAGTGCTACTATGGGCCTTCAACTATCTTATGCTCTACTTTGTTGGTGTACTCCTATATTGAGGTGAACAGTTTTGGGAAGTTTGAGCAGTTCTAGGTTCCTTTGCTACCTAGTTATTTTCCCCTTTACTGTCTCCTATTGAGGTGGGGTCAGCGTTTGGTGTTGAGAACTTGGTTTGCTTTTGGTGGTTTGTTGTTTAGATCCTTTTGGCTTTTTTTGTCAAAATGATGTTAGTATGTCACTCTTGGTTTTTTGGTGGCCAAGAGTTGGTTTTGTTTCTATTATTTTACGATGTTACTTCTATTGGTTGTCTTTGACTTTGGACTACTGTTAGTTCTTAATGTTCTATTGCCTAGTTATCTGGTGTCCATGTGCTGTTGGTGTTCCTATTGAGTACTGCGATGTTTCCATTGGTGCTATTTTTCTATTGTTGGAAAAGTTTAAGACTTTGTTATTCGTAAGTGTCCTTTTCTTAGCTCTATAAAAGGTTTTTGGTCCTTTCAAAACTGTTCTTACCTTAACAAAAACAAATTTTTGCATTCCCTATGTGACGATCAATGAGCTAATTTTGTCCACTGACAATGTATAGTCTTAGACAAGGCATGCAAGATGATGTGAATGATTATGGTCGTTCCTCATCTTGACAGTTCTTGCTCATCATTTTTCCCACCATTTTTTGTTCATTGATATTAATTGAAAACTAGCAGGGCTTCCAAATCGAGTGTAGTATAATTACATTAATATTTAGTTATTTAGTAGCTTAATATTGTTCTTATGTGTCTTAACCTTGAAACATTATTTGTGTTGGTATTTGCATTTCCCACGAAATCCACAACTTTATAAACATTTTCCTTTACAGAAGTGAATGTTTCATCAGATTTATTCTTAACATGCCCCTCTATTGTCTCATTTGTACTTATATCTATTTCTCACTCCCTACCATGGAAAATATAAAATTACAAAGTATCATATGGAATCTATAACTAAACTTATCCCAAAGATATGAATTTATTCAAAGGAAATTTATAATATTTAGATGAAATTATAAAATTTACTACACTTTAAAAAATCAATGGGTATGAGCTATGCTAGGGTTTTCTTGTGTATGTGGTCACTCTTGGCCCTTCTTGCATCATACTTTGAACTCTTGGCACATGATTTTCCTCTTTTCCTATTTGTTTAACTACATTTGTTGTGGTTTTTTTGTTTTAATATTCCCTCAACTAGCTCTAACCCAACATTTCTTATTGGTGTTGGTGGTTTGATGGCTCTGCTAAATGGCTCCTCCTCTGAACAAACGACCCTATAAATTTGTTCCAAAAGTGTTTCATGAGGTAAGTCTTTTGACTCCCTAGCTGATGTGGTTTTACCTTTGCTTGATTTTGATTCTGCTTGTAAATGGTTTGAGCAACATACTCTTGTCGGGTAAATTGTTGGGAGGAAGTGTGCTTAAAGAATGGGTCCACAAGGCCTGGGTCCCTCATGGGGTCTACCTTCATATGGTCCAAAATTTAACCAAGGGTTCTTTTCCTTTTCCATTTTGTAGGAGTCCTTCACATGTTTAGGAAATCCTTAATCATGGTCCTTGGTATGTCAAGTCATCTCTATTGGTTTTCTAGTCATGGACTCTAGACTTTGCTATCTCAGATGACACCAAGTTGTAGGTCTCGTTCTAGATTGAGTTTCTAGGGTTTCCCTTGCCTTGTGTGCCTTTTTTGATTCATATTGTGTCCTCTCTAGGGAAGGTTATTTGTATTGACTTAGGTTTTTCCAAGCTTGATCCCAAAAATGGATTTGTGTTGAAGTGGACCTTTTAGAAGATTTAAAAGACACCATTAACATTCAAATTTGACATTTTTAGCATACCTAGAAAGTCACTTGTTTTAATCTACCAAACATGTGTTATAGATGTTAGTTTGTAGACCACAAGATGAGGGACTTCCCTTTGGCAGTACCTTGTACTCCTTCTCTACTGCGAGAATCTGAAAAGCCTCGTTAGGTGGATAATTCTATTGCCAAACTTGATGAGAAATGGACCACGATTATGAAACATAAATACAAGTCCAATGGCTCTAGGATGGTCTCCAAAGTCCTTGAGCCAACTAAAGATGCTTCAAACCCTTCGGTGAAGGGGAAAGAAGCCCTAGTTGGGGCTGACAGTATTTTGGCATGGCCCAAGCCGAAGGATACACCTAAGCCTGCTTCCATTATGATGGCACAGCCAAATGTTTCTCCTCACATGACAGGAGCTCAATGGTGGTCTCATAGTCCTTCTCTACCATTAGAAGAAGGAGAATATGTGCAAGAGAAATGGATATTTTTTGCTCTGAATATTCAAATTGGGTTAGTTCCACCAATTTTTTTGTAGAATCACTTCTCTACTTTGGATGAGGTGGAGCCCGACTCTAATGATATGGAGGAGTTTCACTCATGAATTTCCTCTCATGGAATGTTCGATGTTTGACAGAAATCTCTGGGAAGTATTTTGTTAGGGATAATTTGTAGAAATATGTTGGTATTGAAGTGCTTTGTCTCCAAGAAGTTAAAATTTATGGTTTTTTTCTTGCATCAGCTTACTGTTCTATTTGGCCAGCTAGTCATATGTTTTGTACTACTTATGATGTTGGACGTGGCAGAGTTGTCACCCTTTTTTCCCCAAAGTGGAATGCTTAAATGTGGTTGACCATGGGTCTAACCCCACACATTGGCTCCTCTAGATCCTCCTTAATATTGATAATCATTCTTGTGGGATTATTAATGTTTATGCCTCTAATGATGCTATGGAACACTCTTTTCTTTGGTGATGGATTGCTGATTCATTTCCAATTGCTACCTAGCTATTATGTGGGGATTTCAATATGGTTGAGATGGCATATGATAAAAATTGCACTCTACCATTCAAATGGTCAATTGGAAAATGGGAGGCATGGTTCTACATATGTAATAAATCGGGGCTCTTTGATCCCAATATTGGTCACTACTATTCTCATTCCCTCTAGCACACTTGGTGTAATTTCAAGGATGGCTCTGACAAGATATTTAAGTACCTTGATCATGCCATAATCTTGGCTCAATCTTTCTTTTCTTTTGACATCTCTTCACTCCTGGTTAAGTCATTAATTGATGTGACATTATCAAATCATTTCCCCTTTTCTTTTAGCATTGAATGGGAGACAAGACAACCACAAGCCTGCAAAACATAGTTCTTTTTGAACATGTCTCTACTTTGTCATCAACCCATGTTGTCCCACATTCATAGAGTCTAGAATTTGGAGTGAGGGCCACCTCATAATACAAGCTAGATTAATTGGTGGAATGATGCTATCACTCACCCATATTTTTGTGCATTTATGGGTGCCAATTGGCCATTTTTCACTAGTAGTCTTATGAGGCTACGATAGCTAACCTTCACTCAACTACCAAGGCTCTGACAGCTAGCCCTTTCTCCCCATCATTACAAGTCAAGGTGGTGGAATTAAGACACAAAAAGCAAGTTGTAGATAATTATGTTGCCAAAGGTGCACAAATTAAAGCCAGATTGCACTGGTTAAAGATTGGTGACCGTGCCTCCAAAGAGTTTATTTTGGCCTTGTGTGCCAAGCACTCATCTCTTGGCATTAAAAAAATTAAAGATGGCATTTAGGTGATTTATGAGCTACCTGACATTCTCCAGACCTTTGTTCATCATCATGAACAAGTTTTCACTGCTCAGAAGTATACGCTAGAGTGACAACAAACCCTTCAGGATTGTCTTGCTATTGTGCCAAATAGGTTATCTTTAGCCCAAAATTCTTTTTGTGAACAATTTCTCACAATTGAAGAATTAAAGGAATTTGTTCATTCCATGGCTAATGACAAAACCCCAAGGATTGATGGTTTCCCTTGTGGGTTTTACAAGGCCCTTTGGGACTGTGTTGAGCATGACTTGCATAAAGTCTATCTTGAGGATTTTAATTCCAAATCCATGCGTAATATAATTAATAAAGGAAATATTAAATTCATACCTAAATTTGGAGATCTTGGGGATATCTGCAACTAGCAACCTATCATGCTCCTTAATGTCTCTTACAAAATAATCACCAAATATTTGGCTCTAAAAATTCGCCATCTTTTGCCTTAGATTGTGCACATGGAGCAAACTAGTTTTATCAAGTACAAATTTATTCTGGACAATATCATTGTTGTGTGGGAAGGTATGGAGTGGGCCAAGTGTTCAAACTAGAAAGCTATTTTTCTCAAAATAGAATTTGTTAAAGCTTATGACCGCTTTGAGTGGCCTTTTATTTTGGCTATGTTGAAAGCCTTGGGTTTGGTTAGAATTTTATTCAAGCTATCCAAATGCTCTTCTCATATGCCTCTTCTTGTATCACCATTAATGACCACTAATCTCTTACCTTTGGGATATTCCTCTCCATTTGACAAGGATGGCCGCTTGCTCCTTCTCTTTAAGTGCTTATTGTTGAAGGATTTGGCTATCTCTTGGCCAATGCGGTTTCTCAACAGCGTGTTAAAGGCATTACCCTACCTAACTCCCAAACTCAACTAGTTAATGTCCATTTTGTTGATGATTCTTTCCTCACTCTTCAGGAGGAAGAGAACAATATTAAGGTAGCTCTTGAATTTCTTAACATTTTTTTCCTTGCATCTGGCTCCACCATTTAGTGGCATAAAACTTTGTGCTATAGGAGATTTATTCTACCCACTCCTCACTAGCTTCAGTAGTATGGTTGGAAATGGAATTGGCCAAGGGAAATCTTTCAATTTCTAGGCATTCCCTTTGCCTTCCAGGCTTCTCTAGCTAAGTTGTGGCAAGTTATTCTCTATGAGATTGAGAAAAAGCTAGCCTATTGGATTACTAAGCCTCTTTCTCTAGCAGGGAAATTCCAAGTGTGCTTTAATATTTTGGAAGCTACACATGTCTATTAATCCTCTTGTTGGGCTCCTTCAAAATCTGCTTATGCCAAGCTTGAAAAGCTGCTTCGAGACTTTCTTTGGGCTTCTACGGAGTCCCACAGAGGGTTTCATCGTGTTTCCTGGGAGTTTTGCTACCTTTCCATAGACTTTAGAGGACTTGGTATGCACTCCACTCAATGACAAGGGACTTCCTTATGTGTGAAATGGATAATTAGATCCCTTACTGGAGATGAAACCTAAAAAATTCTCCTCAGGCATTCCATTCAATCCGGCTTTCCTATTCAAAGACCCACCTAGAAGGGGATTGGCTTTCAAACCCTGATGGTCCTGAAGGAACCAGTTCAAATTGTGGAAACTTTTGTTACCTAGAGCATTTGGAGAGCCTAGGAGGTGGTTAAGCCTTGGCTCCGTTGGGATGACTCTATTTTCGTGATGGGATTTCACTCAATCAACATAATTTTTGGTAGTCACCTCTCTTTGCTAGTAATGGGAAGCCATTTTCCAAGTCGCCTTGCTTAAGGTAGCAAGGTTCCACAAGAAGTGCATTCAAACTTTGCAACATGTGTTCCACAAACCCATAATGCACATCATGTCATGGGAAGATTTTTGTGGCATCTACAAGCTTCAAAACCAAGACCGTGATACTTATGAGGGTCTGGTGAATTCTATTCCTATAGATATGCTTCATAAGGTCAGAATTTATTGGTCCAAGCCCTAGTGGAAGGACTAGAAGTGGTACCCAAACACCCCTTTTAGGAATTACAAGCCTAGTCTTGGTTATATTTGGCTTTCACCACATTTACCAATGATTGAAAGTCTAAACCAGAGATGGCTTCTTCAATCCCTACCTCATTTCTAGTGAAAAAGACTCTATACCACTTGGTCTGCAAGTGTTGAGCTGAAACTTTCACACTTTCCTTAGTGTATGCTTTTCCAAGGCTTTCGTATGGGTCTCGACTTGTTCACTTGGGGGTCTCGGACCCTTTGTGCACTTTTTGTGGGAAAGCTAAGTCTTTTAAACATTTATATTGGTTTTGTACCAAAGCTCAATTATTTTGGAATTGGATTCATGACTTCTTTCGAGCTTTCAAACCAAAGCCCTTCTCCTAGCATATGGTTCTGTTGGGAGACTTTCCTAGACTTCCTGCTAAATGTACCTAGCTTTGACACACTTTTAGGGTGGAAATCCTCTTCAATATCTAGAAATATAGAAATGCCTACATATTTGCTAACACACAAATGGATAAAAATGTTTCTTTGTATTCTAAATCTATTATTTGCACTAATGTGTTCTTGTAGATTCAAGTTCAAGCCAACAAGGTTGCACTTGAGGTGGCTCACCTTCAGGTGCTTTTGGATCATTGGGGAAATTCCCCATACATTGTAGCTCGGGTACCCACTTCACCCACTTCCTCTCACGACCAGTCATCCTCTTAGGGCTGATAGTGGAGTGGCTTTGCTCGCTGCTACTCTCAACCTCCTCTTTGGTGTGGTTCCCACCCTCCTCAACAAACTCATTCTCCTCCTTCATAGGTTGGCTGGGGGTGGCCCTCTGGAGGAGCAATGAGGAGCAGTGGTGGTGGTTCTAGGTGGCCCTCTGATATACTCCTGCTACTAGCTTTGGTTGGCCAGATTCTGGTAAATGCTTTCTACGTCTGGCGCTTACAATCTCGCCCTAGCGTGAGGATAAGGATAAAGATAAAAATGTTGATGATGGTTGGGGTCCTCCTCCTAACATCACTCCAAACCTCGCTGATGTATGGGGGAAAAACTGGATGATAGACTTCATCTTGGCTTTGTTGGTACTATGTTGGCTACTTGATGGCCTTTTTAATGTTTGTAATCTTGTACTTCTAGGCTAGGCCCATGTGACTACTAATTTTTTTGGTTTTCTAAGCACTACCCATGTCACTCTCAGTGTGTGCCTTCTTACCACCCACCTTTTTTTTGTGAATATGTATTTAAACCTTTATAATTAATATAGATTAGTGCTTATTGATAAAAAAAAAAAAAAGTAAGATTCAAACAATTTTTTTTTTACTCCTTAAGTCCTTTTGGAACTAGAGGACAATAAACAATTTGTTTGAACGTATACAAAATATTGAAAATATAAATTAAAATATCACAAGTTCTTTCAAACAAAAAATATTTGCAAAAAGTTTCAAAGGAAAAAATAGAATGATGATTTATTTGTTTATCCAGAGAGAGATACTTGGATGGCGGAGCACAAAGAACCCTTGTCCTTGATTTTTCCCATAATAGATTTAATAGTATCCTTGGTCTTGTCAATGCCACTTTTGATAACTTGGATAGCTTGTTCACCAACTTACTCAACCTTATGAGTGTCTCTTTCGGTGACATCGACAGCCTTTTTCGCAACCTCCTCTTGAGAAGCCCTATTATGAATCTTATGTTCTGTCAACTCAATGTAATCAACAACCGTGTGAATAGGATCGTGGTTACCTCACCTTAAAATAATAAATAATCATTAGCTCACCTTAAAATGCACATAATCGAAGTGATCATTCCATTCTTTTAATTAGTTGATTTGTGTACAAATTTCCATATACTTCTAATCAAAAGGTGGGAATGCACACTACAAAATCAACCCAAGTATTAAATTCCATCACTCTTGGGCTTGAATTTTTTTTTTAGGGATATCATAACTTTCATGTATCTACATTATTAAAAAAATGAGCATAATTTATCATCAGTAATAATTGGAAGTGTTTTGACTTATACGTTTATTTATTCTTCATTATTTGTTTTTTTTGGGATATCATAACTCCCATGTATCTACACCATTGAAAAAACTAGCACAATTTATCATCAGTAATAACTGAATTGTTTTGACTACAAGTTCATCTATTCTTCATTATTTCTTTTTCTTTTTCAAGATATCATAACTCCCATGTATCCACACCATTGAAACAACTAACACAATTTATCATTAGTAATAATTGGAAGTATTTTGACTCATAAGTTTATCTATTCTTCATTATTAAATTCCATCATTGTAAATCAAGGGTAATAATTTATTTTTTCCGAGAAATCATAACTCCCATGTATCCACACCATTGAAACAACTAACACAATTTATCATCAGTAGGAAGTGTTTTGACTTATAAGTTCATCTATTCTTCATGGAGATGGTGGAGTAAAAGAAAATTGGCTATTTCATGTTGATCATTGTTATGATATTTATATTTTATTTTTCAATCAATAAGTGTCTAAATTATTATTTATAAGATAATGTACACTATACATATTCACAAAAAAAAGAGTGGATATCACAAGATTATGATCTAGAATATAAAATATAGAAAGAAAATAAAGAGACTAAAAAATGAAATGAAATAATTACATAGTTGTGATCTTATCTATATTATATGCAAGCTATAGGTGATTTATTATCCATGCATACTTTGAAAAATAATACTAGTACATGAACTCCATGCTATCTATATTCTTTTCAAATGATAGATTTGAGGTCATTTATGATCTAGGTTCCAAAGAGCATGATAATAAAGGAAATAATCTATCAATTTAAATGGTCTTGTTTTTGTGATAGGATTATGAGATAACTCTATAACTTAGTCTTCATAGAAGACCCATAAAACAACACTTGAAAACCTAATTATATACAATTTATAAATGGAAAATCTTATTAAATATTGATTTCAAAGAAAAATAGCCCCAAAAGCAAGTGTGATTTCATTACTAATGGTGATATGAGCTTAAAGATAAGTGAGAATGTAATATTAATGGTGAATATGATTTAGATTGTAATTTATTTTTCAAATCTTTGGAAACTAGACTTTAATCATGCTTCATTTACATGGAAAAATTGTTTTTTGATTATTTAAATGTCATTGATCTATATTTTTATTAAAATTTGACAATTTAGCTCCTACCTCATCCTTATTTTCAAAATTGGAGGCTAGAATTTAAACTATTTCCCATTTGTTGAAATTTTTCCACTTAAAGAATTTATGGAAGTTAAAAGACCACAAAATAGGTGAGGAAAACGAAAATTAAAAAATATAGATTGCCAAAAGAAAAATGAATTTACAAAATAATTTCTTGACTTTTCATAGAGTGGTGAACAACAAAGTCACCACTTTCAATAAATTGATGCGTAGAAGTTGAAAAACCAACTTTAGAGTCCCCAAGAATCACCTACAAGCAATCACCTATCACATGCAATAGATATTCAGAACATAAATGAAGAGATGTTTTGTCAACTCTCAAAGCAAATTTGTACAAGCAAAAATCAGCATAATGATTATTGAATGAAATTGTTTTACAAATAATACAAAAGCCTTCAAAAATGAAAAGATACAATAAAGTAAGAAAAATACAACCCTAATCTTATCTTGAGAAAAAAGACAACTGAACAAGATAAGGATAATTAAATAATAATTCACCTAGGAAATAAAAATATGCCTAAGTAAACTTATGCTAAAGTGTAATTAAATAATTAATTACACCAACACCCCCCATAAGTGCAACTTAGGGAGTAGCAAATTATTATGCAAAGATGAGTCCTGAAAACAAGGCTTGATCAGGTACTCATTTATAAATGCAATGATGAAGTAGAGAAGGAAAACCCAGTGGAACAAAACCCCCCTACAATGAGATGACTGCTACAAAGAAGCACTAGAAGAACACTGTGGAGTAACACTGGAACTACAATCTGACAAGAAAGGAAAGATACTTCTGTCTATAAGAAACCAAAAATAGAATCATAATGTGACAATAGACCCGATGCCACAGAACACTAGAAAAATCACAAACTGGAACAACTCTAGAATCTGTGAAGCAACAGTAGATGAAATGATGACAGAATCTGGAAACCGTGTATCTCGATGTTGATGTCAAACTGCGACTAAAACTCTTTCATGGGAACAAGTACCATAAATACTTTGGAACATTAACTATAAAAACATGGCCCTCAAACTAAGAAGGATTTGAACCAATGTGGATCAATAACCATAAACTCCCAATCTGAAGTATGAACTGATGTGAACCAAAATGTGTCCAGCTAAGCAAGGTGAGGCCAAAAGAAACAACAAAAGAATCCAGATAAACTCATTTGAATTGTCATCAATATGAAGATGAGATGCAAGAAACCCCCCTTGATGGAACTTTATATCAGTTCATTTATTACAATACCCAATGATTGCAAAAGGAGAGAATGCAAAACATGCATAAACTATGGAGAAAATGTAAACCTAGTGCATGAAAACAAAAATGAGTGCATGCACAAACCAATGTTCACATCTTCCTCCATGATTAAAAAGGACCCTAGATCTATGTAGAGGTCAGAACTAGCTTTCCAATGATATGTTGTTTACGAAAATCCGACACCATGGCCAAAAGTTATGAATTTTTCAAAAAACTGAATTTAGCGTGTAGGAAATGGGTTTTCTAGCAAAAAAAAAGTTTAATTCTAATTTAATTTCTGCAAAATTTGTTCACATTGAGTGGAAAAAAACAGAAACCCAGAAATATTTTGAAGCTAAGAACGAAACCCAGGAATAATGTTTTGATCCAGCAAGCAAAAGATTAAAAAAAAATAATTTATTAAACCTTCAGCCAGGAGAAAAATGACGCATGTTGAATTTTGTATAGATATTTTCTCTAGATCCGTGCAAGATATCAAAAATATAAAGGATACCTAGTTTAGATTTTGACCTTGACTACAAAACTCAAAAATCATTTTTCCTACAACTGAGTGGAAGCTAGATTTCTGAAGCAAAAATGAAAACCATCTTCAAACCCATGCATAGAAAAAGATGTTGTGGGAGAATATCTTCAAAACACAAACATGCAGCAACAGTTCTGGAGCTCTGATACCATATAGAAGTTGAAAAACCAACTTCACAATCCCCAAGAATTACCTACAAGCAATCACCTATCACATGCAACAAATATTTAGAACATAAATGAAGAGTTGTTTTGTAAACTCTCAAAGCAAATTTGTGCAAGCAAAATCAGCATAATGATTATTGAATGAAATTGTTTTACAAATAATATAATACAAAAGCCTTCAAAAAGGAAAAGATGCAATAAAGCAAGAAAAACACAACCCTAATCTTATCTTGAGCAAAAAGACAGCTCAACAAGATAAGGATAATTAAATAATAATTCACCTAGGAAATAAAAATATGCCTAAGTAAACTTATGCTAAAGTGTAATTAAATAATTAATTACACCATTATGATGAACATGTGGTTGTCACTTAAATGAACACTTTGGCACTTCATCAACACTCTTTGACTTGATTCTTTTGGACAATGTAACTTTTTCATACAAACATGAAATGGGGTGTATTTTTTCAATTTGTACATTTTCTAGGGGATTCTAAATAATCAACTATAATAAAATTTCATTCACAACTAATCACTATTTCTCTTGCAAATCAATTTTATTTATGATGCCTATGATGACTAGAACCAATCAAAAAAGTGGTATCTCCTCTACCATAAAATTTCCCAAGAATTTCCATACGATCCCAAATGTTCTTAGTCATTAAAGAATTAGGTCATTGTCTAGAAATATTCCATAGTATAAAATTACATCAATTTTTGGAGAAAACTTCCCAAATTGGAAAGATTTTGATTCCCAAAATATAGGGACTCAATGGATAAAAGTGGAAGGACCCCTCAACAAGTGATGCATATGCCACTTCACCCTACACCATAAAATGAGAGAAATCCTATACTTAGTGTGACTATTTATGTGCATGTATTTGAATAATATAATATAGAAGTTCTTGAGCTAGAAGTTACTTTGTCAACATCAATTTGTTCAATGAAGAAAAGAAAAGTGCTTTATCAAAATTTACCATTCTTGACAACCATGTATTTACTCCCTCTCCTTTATAAGACTTATTTTATATTAACAAATATGAACTATTAAACACAACTCCACAAACATCCACAAGCACAATGTCTAACACAATGCCAACACAAAACTTACCAATTGGAAAATTAAATTTACCACAAATGGTCTAAGCACAACCTTACAAACTTTATAAACATGTTCACTTCTAGTTCTACACCCCTATATGTATTCACTTGTACACTCACATTGCACTTGGATACCTTGCACATATATGCATATTAATTAGTACTACTTTGTATACAATCAAGTGGAAGAAAAAAAACCTTAGCAATTTTTAGCATAACTATGAAACATGAAGAGACTCTTGTCCACATGCTTCAACAACATCACAAGGATCCTTCAACATCTTGTTTCACATGTGATTTATACCTCTCTAAATTTTGTGCTACAACACATGTTGTACACATGCATAACCTTATGCAATTTTACATTGAACCATATGTGTGCGACACATGGAGCATCAACAATCACTTCTTATGCTTCCATATAGGTTTAACATTTGAAACCATACACATTCAAAACAAGGTATATTATATTTATTTAAAATTTAAGCATCAACAATCACATCTTATGCTTCCATATAAATGTGATACCTAGTAGGTTGAGTGACATATGCATTGACTCCATATACGTTTAACATTTGACACCATACACATTCGAAACATGGTATATTAGATTTATTTAAAATTTAAGTCCCTTTTATAATTTGGAAGTGATAGTGATATAAGATTATTGGGAATCAAAATTAGAATTGTCTAAAATGACTCAAAAAATTTTATATAAGACAATATACATTCAGTTTAACTTTTTCAAACATCATCTTATTCAAAAAAATGAAAACATTCTAAATTATTAAAAACATGTTTAATAAACATTGTCCAAATTAAAATTTATTAAAATGAAAGAAACTATCAAATGAATATGAATTCCTATATCTCATATTACACGAGAAAGAAAGTACACTTCAAGGTATACATAGAAGTTACGAGCATAATGCATTTATAGTTTCCCTCCATTATATGTGGAAGCACAAAACACTAATAATTGTAGTATATCCCACCCCATATCTCATTTCTTCTAAACCATTCCAAGATGAAACCTAAAAATTGGTAGATATTTAAGCTAAGACATACAATGTGGAAAATGACATCTAAATCTATTTGAAGCCAATCTAAGAATCTTATTTGAATGTTGATGACCCATAACACCAACCTCATATTCATATATACAATCAAATGGTAAACATTATTGAATGCAAATATTGGAAATGGTGAAGCTCACATACAACAAGGGAAGAGGAGGTTGTTGGAATAAATTCTCCAAAAAATAAGTCATAATAGAATGTTGTTTATGTATCATCAAATACTATTTAGGTGTCCAATATGTGTAGTTAAATTCAATTTGTTGTCTTTAGTCTTCATTTTTCTATCAAGAACTACAATTAGTTGTTAAACTAGTTAGTAGTCTTATAAGAAGCTATGTGTAATACAAGAAAAATATGAAAGAAAATATTAAGCAATACAAAGCATTAAACTTAAACTAACCTACGTCAAACAACAAAGCACAATGGAAAGCATAAACACAAAACAATATCACCAAAGATCAATGTAACTCCACGAATAACCTCTAGTGTCCTTCTCTATTTCGCTATGATAGTATTCTTGCCCTCAAATTTTCAATAAGTGTGCAAGAATTGCCTCTATGATTATGATAGTAACGAAATATTGAAGATTCTCAAGTAATTGCTCCAAAAGTCACAAGATTTCGGGAGGAGTAACAATGATGCAGATATGGCCAATTTATAGAAAACTGATTGCTCGAATGACTGGCTCAGATTGAAAGTTAAATTGATGATTGAGATGGAAAGTTATGGCATGCATTTGAATTAGGGTTGAGTTAGTGTGAGTTACAATACGGAAATGGCAAGGATTAAATTAAATAATAGTTTAATCTTTAGTGGAGACTGTTCAAAAACTAGAAGAATAGATTCGCATGTAAAGTTGAAGATTAGCATGTGAGAAGATAGTTTGTTCAGATGCACAAATGAATTAATTAATTAAATAAAATCATTTAATTAATAGAAGTCTGCACACAAAAGAATAGAACTAGATAACTGACTAATAACCCAAAAAGTCTCTTCATTAGAAATAGATGAATATTAGATCAAGAGATAACAAACTAATTTAATTTAAATCTCAACTTAAGTGGTGATGAATAATTAGATAACTAAGCGATTTCCCAATTATAGAAGAATATGTTGGGAATAATTATTTTTATGAATTAAATGATTATTTAATTCAACATTCAAAATTAAAAGATTAAATTAAATAAATAAAGATTTATTTAATTGACTGAAAAAAGGCTTAATGAATAATTAAATAATTTTAAATGATTATTTAATTGCAGTTGAATATGTGATAAAGATAAATTAAATAACAATTTATTTAATTTTAGAAAGGGGATAAAATTAATTAGTGACATAATTAAATAAATGATATTTATTTAATTAATCAAGTAGAAATAATGATAAAATGAGTTAATTAAATAATTAAAGTTATTTAATTAATAGATGAAAAAGGACTTTAGAAATCTAATTAAATAATTAAGATTATTTAATTATGACAATTAAGGTATGAATTATGAAGAAATTGAAGTTGCAAGCCTAGACCAATTTTTAGTGTCTACATTTTTCCCCTCTTTGATACAATATCATTTCAACATTGTGTCAAAGTAAATCAGTGAAAACATGCCCTAGTTGTGCCCCAATGTGAAACAAGTAAGGGTATGCCCCCTCAGGAAAATTGACAATTTTTTGAAAAATTCCAAAAAAAAAAAAAAGAAATTGTCCCAATTATGTAATTTGATAGCAAAAAGTTCAAGGTTTAGGATGAGCCTTGAGAATGAGCTGATTTTACATGATCATCTAGAGAGGTTACTTTTTGGGGACCACAGATTCCTATTGCGACTACTGGGGCTAATATAGATGCACTACAACTAGTTCATTGGGGAAGGAGAGGCAGAGTGACAGATCTAGGGACGACAAATGCATACGATACTTGGTGTGTAGGTCAAAGGCCAGTGCCCTTCACTGATCTAGAGAAGGATGCACCTATGGAGAGGCATGGGACAGGACCTCGGGGAAGACAGGGTGGTAGGAGAGGTGGTGGTGGTTGGAGGGGTGGTGGTCGGGGTCAACGAGCTCGCAGAGGCTGAGGCCCACATTTGTCACCCATCCATGAGGAGGAGGGAGAGGGAGAGGATGTATCGATGCTAGAGATTGGAAGAGGAGAAGAGGAAATTGGTGGTGAGGTTAGTAGAGAGGAGCATGCTGAGGAGGAGGTCATTGGAGGAGAAGAGGAGATGGACGCCCTTGGTATGCTTGTTGGATATCAGGACGATGATGAGGAGGATATGAGAGATGAGGAGAGGGATCTGTGGGACTAGATTTTAGAGGATTAGGATATGGAGATGGAGGCCTAGCCATGACAAGAGGATACATGTCCTATCAATCAGTGATTAGCAAACTTACAGGCTAGGGTAGAGTCTCTAGAGAGGGGAGAGAGAAGTAGAAACATTGACAGAGAGAGTTAGAGTCCTCTTTGATACAATATCATTTCAACATTGTGTCAAAGTAAATCAGTGAAAACATGCCCTAGTTGTGCCCCAATGTGAAACAAGTAAGGGTATGCCCCCTCAGGAAAATTGACAATTTTTTGAAAAATTCCAAAAAAAAAAAAAAGAAATTGTCCCAATTATGTAATTTGATAGCAAAAAGTTCAAGGTTTAGGATGAGCCTTGAGAATGAGCTGATTTTACATGATCATCTAGAGAGGTTACTTTTTGGGGACCACAGATTCCTATTGCGACTACTGGGGCTAATATAGATGCACTACAACTAGTTCATTGGGGAAGGAGAGGCAGAGTGACAGATCTAGGGACGACAAATGCATACGATACTTGGTGTGTAGGTCAAAGGCCAGTGCCCTTCACTGATCTAGAGAAGGATGCACCTATGGAGAGGCATGGGACAGGACCTCGGGGAAGACAGGGTGGTAGGAGAGGTGGTGGTGGTTGGAGGGGTGGTGGTCGGGGTCAACGAGCTCGCAGAGGCTGAGGCCCACATTTGTCACCCATCCATGAGGAGGAGGGAGAGGGAGAGGATGTATCGATGCTAGAGATTGGAAGAGGAGAAGAGGAAATTGGTGGTGAGGTTAGTAGAGAGGAGCATGCTGAGGAGGAGGTCATTGGAGGAGAAGAGGAGATGGACGCCCTTGGTATGCTTGTTGGATATCAGGACGATGATGAGGAGGATATGAGAGATGAGGAGAGGGATCTGTGGGACTAGATTTTAGAGGATTAGGATATGGAGATGGAGGCCTAGCCATGACAAGAGGATACATGTCCTATCAATCAGTGATTAGCAAACTTACAGGCTAGGGTAGAGTCTCTAGAGGAGAGAGTTAGAGTATTGATAGCAAAGAGAGACTCTGGGTATGTGCAGGATCATGGTATGCCAAAAAGTGGCAATGGAGAAAAAATTACGTGTTTCATCGACTCAAAAATGCAAAAATGCTGAGTTGACTTTATGTGGCTTGGGTGTCAGTACACACTACCGAAGCAAAGCCCAAACCTAGATTTACATATCGAATATCCAATCCAAATCGGATATCCGATTTGTGACACACATATATATTTCATTTCAGCCTGATTAAAACTCATTTCACATTTGTTTAACCATGGGTGCATAGTGAAAACTTCATTCCGCAAATCAGATATCCGATTTCATGAAAATCCATCTTCAAAAGGTTAGATTCTTGGTTTTTCTTTGCTCTAATCAAATTTTCAGTTAGATTTGTGTAATTTTAGTTAATTTTTTATAGAGTTTTTTCAAAATAGGGTTTTTGATAGATTTTTTATGAAAAAATTGAGTTTCTTATGGATTTTGATGAAAATTGAGTGTTTGTAATGGATTTTGATTTAAAAATAGTTTTCATGTATTTGGAATAAAAATTAGAGAATTTTATAGATTTTGCTAAAAAACTGTGGTTTTTGTTGATTTTTTTAAAAACTAGGCTATTTTTATAATATTTTCTATTTTATATTGTCTACCCTAATTAGATTAATTTGTTTTTTAACTTTAATCAAGTGACATGGCTGTCGACAATGAAAAATGCACAAATGCCAAATGCTCCACCACCTCCACAACCATCAATTGAAGAATTAATTTGTGAAAAAATGCAACAATTAAGGGCCATTTCTGAAGTTTATACGAGAGTCCCTCGATTATCTGAGATGTCAAACACAATGAAAGAAATAATTAAAAACATAGAAACCCTCTCCTCACAACATAATGCCTTTCATTCGTAGCGAGAAGACATGAGAGAATATTATGCATGTGGATTGTCCTATGACGATTTGAAAGTATCCTAATAACCAAAGCCCAAATAGCCTCTTTTTATTTGTTAACCCCCGCACTAGTTTGTCGGTTAATGTTAATAAACCAAAACTTTCTATAAAATGGTGCACTCATAGAGACATTGTAGAAAACTTTTGGGATCGTTGGTGTATGGTTTTTTTGAAACCACCAAACAACAATTGTGATATACCATTTTACTTTATAAAAAAATTATATGCTAAGTTTGTGTTAGGGCATCATGCCAATTACTTTGACATTAAACCCTTCTAGGGCGTTGGTGGAGGTATGCCCCATGATAGACCAAGGGCGCTTAGAGTAATATTCCTCCCATATGTTCCTCCCTCCCCTTCCTCCACCACCTTTAGTATACCATCCAGATATTATGCAGGATGCAGCCACACAGACTATCCATGCTAGTCACTCATTGAGTGGTCTTTTGGTTTCGCATGCTTCTGTAGTAGCTCAGCCACATTCTGGTGATGTTGGTGATGGCTCGAGTGTTGCTGCATCATCCTCATTAGGTCCACATATTTGTGTACCATATACTTGCTCCATGTGCCACCAAATATGCTTGGGTCCTCTTGTACGTACCGCCAAGCATCCCTTTGAAACTTTCGACATGACTTCCATGATGTGCACATTATATTAGGACGAGGGGAGTGGGAGCACACCATACGAGTCCCTCTCTTTACAGAGGAGGGGACATTGGAATAGTGACACAGTAAAAATTTGTTGTGAATTCATAACTTGTAATTTGTTTTAAATGAATATTAATAAGAGATAGTATAATGTACTAATATTTATTTACATGGTCTATTTAATGTACTTGATGTCCCAGGAGGAGTCATTATCATGACAGATAGCACCGAGGCCATTTCATTTGGCCTACATGCACACACAATATATATTTTTGCACTCACTCATTTACATTTATGTATTGTATACTTTCTTGTCCTTTTAATTTTCATTAAAATGAAATTATATAATAACTTATATGTTTATCTTATTCTCCTCTTGTAGGAAATACCTAGTGTGAGCTGAAAAATTTCTTTGTCTAGACTCAAAGCAAACGGATAAGGGGAAGGTAATTGAACTCAAATTTGATTGAATTAAGAATTTTATGATCTTATATTGATTATACATACATCGACATAGATTGGTAGTTTCATATGTACTTGTCATTTTTATGTGCAGGGAATTATGAGCTATATGTCCTTGTTGACAAGTGCCACAATGCTCGAAGTAGTACATATTCGAACACTTGAAGGAGTAGGTGTTGAAGCACCTCAAGGAGGAGGTGTCGAAACAACTAAAGGAGATAAAGAAAAAGATCAACCTAAAGAAGTATGTGTTCATTTTATTTTGTGTTTGGTATTTATATGTTCCTATTACTGACAATTGTATGCTAACTTGGATCACTTTTATGTTTTTGTTCACCTATATAGATTGAAATTACAAAATATGGTTTGGTCGGTTCTTTGAGAGGGGCATATTCTAGGACTCCTGACCCTTTGAAGAGATGGATATTTCAAGTAATCAAGATTACAATTTTAGAGTTCAATTATAATTTAATGTATATTGATTTTGATGTTAATTATTTGATTTTAAATTATATAGTATAACTAATCTCAATTGTGGTTTGACTTTTTCTTGTGCAGCTACCTTCAGAGGCAACGAGTGCTTCAAAGAGGCTCCATTTTGATGATCCACCAGTAGTTTAGGATGAGATAGACATTTTGGCATGTAAATATTGAATAGATACCCAGATGGCATATGCCATATATTGTAAAATTTTGTTTGAGTTGGCGTTGATGCCATTTTTGTATATGGACATACACTTGATTATTGGATAATTTCATATATAGAAGTTGACAATCGAAATTTAATTGCCTCCTCATGTGCATAATTAACGTCTTTGAAATTTTAATCAAGTGAGCAATGGTTAAATATCTTGATGTACAATAGCATAAAAAGAATGGCTATATTATGTAGTTTATTCATATTGCTAATTACATTGCATTGCACATCTTTCAAACTCAAAGCATTACTTCACATTGCTTAAGTAACAACTAGATGCTGATAGATGAAAAAATTTCAATTACAATATAGTTTTTATAAAAAAGTCAACCTAAGCAATTATGTACTCATTTCACATTACATAACCACAATTAAAAATTTTATTCATATTATTTGATTACATTGCATTGCACATCTTTCAAACTCAAAAGCATTACTTCACATTGGATAAGTAACAACTAGATGCTGATAGATGCAAGATTTCACTCATGCAGTTCGCCGCCTACCCACACACTATGCACCCATACTTGCAAGCAGTAGGGGCTTCTAACAATGGAAAAACATGTAAAAATAATATATATATGCAGCTAGAAGCTAATGGAATTAGTTCAATATTAATGCATCACCATTGATTACCTTGAAGCAGAGATTTGAATCAAAGATCATTCTTCAAGAAGCCCATACTAGACAAGTATTTCCATCAACTTTTCGTGTCACAGAGGTATCTACTTAAGACCATACAAGGCCTTCTTCAGCTTACACACATGTGACTCCTTCTCATGAACCTCAAAACAATCAGGTTGCTCGACGTAAACTTCTTCCTCAATCATGCCATTGAGAAAAGTTGTCTTCACGTCCATTTGATGAATCTTCCATCCTCTTGATGTAGCAAGGGCAATGATAGTTCTAATAGAAGTGTAACAAGCAACAAGAGAAATTTTTTCTTCATAATCAACTCCCTCTTTCTGAGAAAACCACTGTCGATTAGCCAAGTGTTGGTGTCAGTGGGTACATTGCTTGACAATGCTGAGAAAAACAAATATTCATTCTTCTATGGAGAAACATCATCTACATTTGCAACGGAGGCTTGATGCTTAGGTCTATCTGAACAATGTTTGGAAAAGTGACCAAAATTATCACACCTAAAGCATTGAATCATGGACAAGTCTCACTTCTTCTTGGAAGGGGGAGCACCATCATTTCCTTTGTCTCGATTCCTCTTGAAGAATCCCTTCTTTCCACTTCTTCCTTTCTTCTTCGAAGGTTGGGCGCCAACTACACAAAGCCATTGCAATCTTCAAGGAAATGTGCTTATGGTTTTCATATCATGAATAACTACCTTCCAATCGAACAATATTTATCCAGACAAAAGTTAAGAATCCACAGAGTAAGCTCAGGCTAACTTTACGCATTGAATGAAAATCATCCGTTCAAAGAAAGTATGAGCAAAATTTCCACCATAAATCAATGCTTATCAAATCTTGCATTCATCTAACAAACTTTCAAAGCAAATTTTATTCCAAGTGTAATCTA
Organism: Sequoia sempervirens; assembly: GCA_007258455.2. Taxonomy (NCBI): domain Eukaryota; kingdom Viridiplantae; phylum Streptophyta; class Pinopsida; order Cupressales; family Cupressaceae; genus Sequoia; species Sequoia sempervirens. The sequence goes on from VDFB02271358.1 coordinate 605,374,810, forward strand.
ATTCTAATCTATCTCCAATCTATGGTGGAAGAAGTTATGCAACCATGCACACTATTTGACAATAAAAGTGGTTCAAATCAAATCATGCATAAGAGCTTTTATTGTCAAAAATAGTCTATCACAACAATTCTATACACTGTCTCCACCCTTTACAAATGAGGGGCAAGCTCAATTTCACTTTAAGGCTGGCAGACTTCCTCTTTTCTCTTGCCATTTCAGACTTAACATGCTGAGCGAACTTCACTCATTCACTTTCCATGTTCATATTCTTCTAAGTGCGGACACTCATTATCCTCTTGAAGCGGATTTGGCAAGATTCCATCTTTTATGCCATGTCACTCTTTGGTAAGCACGGACCTTGTCAAGTTTCATGGCCAAGACATGTGGCGGACTTCAATCATGTTTGACACATCCCTTTCTTAACATGGGTGGGCCTTGCTGAGTGTTTGTGCCAAGAAACAAGGGCCGACTTTCCTTTATGTATTGCTAGTGGACTTTGCTTTATACCAAGCCATTGATTATTTCCTTGGAGAGGACTTGGCTATATTGTATGCCACTTTTGTATGGCTGGGCGGGCTTAGTCTTAGCAAGTGCCATGTTTTACTCTTGAAGCGGACTCTACTCTCCTCTTTGCTAGCAGACTTCCTTCTCTCTTTTCCAAGCTCTGTCATATGCTGGAATAGCTGGAAGAGATCGACGAAGCTGCTAACATCAACAGAATTGTGGTAGCTTGATATATAGAGTCTATTGATGCCAAGGTTCAATTTGTATGATATTGAGAGTGGTAGCTTAATATAGGTCCACAATACCTTTTTGTAATATCATAGAATAGGGCTCATAGACTGAACTCTAGTCAAAATGTCTCTCAAATGCACAAAAAAGAATGAAATTACTTCAAACCAAGTTTGTGAAGAAGTTAACTATGTTGCCCACTAGTTTCCCTTAAGAGTCCAAAGTGCTAAAAGGAAACAATTTTTGAAGGGCTATTTCTTGGAGACCGTGAGGCATACATATTCTCTATTGAAGGCTACAAGATCATGTTGGGACCATCTACAAAACCTCTCTCGGTTTTTCCTATCTCAGAGGCGTTTTCCTGTGGTGATGACTTTTTAGTGGAGGGAAAAGTTGCAAAATGCAAGCAGTGTAAAGTTGCAAAGTGGTGCAACTTTCATTCCGCAACTCGTACAACCAA